>LR750072.1:633902-647182 GCA_902729485.2 Mus minutoides
AAATGTCCTTTGCATCCTAAGTTCTCATCTCAATGACATAATGACTCCATTTGTAATAGGAGTGATTTTAAGACCTTACTTTCAGCCACAAGAACTAATAAGCTAAAAGCCCCCAGACACTCAGGAACACACAAGCTTTAAGAAATCCATCTACAGATGAAGAATTCAGATGCAATATGCAATCTGAGCAAACAAATTCCATATATCCAATTTCTCAGGAAGCTGGTGACATTCCAGAAAGCTGAATGCAGATGGCTCCAAAGATGTGTCACTTCTTCCTTCATGGAGTCCAACCCACACCTGGATGCTGCTTTTATAAAGCCAGATCCTGGATGCCTCCTTTGTATCTGCCAACACACAGATACCCTCAGCTCACAGCATCTGCTGCTCACAGGGAAGAACATAGAGCATTGAAAGCTCTCCAAGGGTTTTTGGTGACCAGCATCAGGAAAGGCACTGAACTACATCAGCAATAGCCACTAAGCACTGAATAACTGAAACATTTCTCATTCAAACCACCACAAGGTGGAAAAGAGCTGAGTATGTGCAGTCTTATTCATGGAAACTTGGGAATGATAGAAACATTCTACATTTATGCCGTCCAACGTGGCAGCCATTAGTTACATGAGGCTACAGTGATCATTTGAAGTGTGGATAACACAACTGAAGAATGTTTTCATTAATTTAAATTTAAATAGCCATCATGGAAATAAACAGACCCACCAAATACGAACAAGCAAAGCCTGTTTGTTCAGAGATTGCTATAGCAGGGAACTGGCTGCTATTGTCTGTATTTTGGCAGAGACTCGTAGGCAGGCATTTCAGAGGGAAAATATTTAGAGTAGAAAAATGAAAGGTTCAGGTGTGTCCTGGTGAGGCTGCTGGCATGGAGTGGCTGCAGGCAAACCAACTAGAAATGGGGCATCCTATAGGTTAGTTGGAAGGTACAATTAACTCTTTCTGATTAGTCCAAAGTTGGGAACAGGAAGAAAAATTAGGGGAAGCTGTCAAGTCCTGGCTGCTTGAGGCTGTTTATAACAGGAGTTGCTGATGGCTTCCCAGGTTGTTGGTAGAGATGTAGCTAAATGACTTCTCACTAATCTGATTCATTAGGTAGAAAACTGGCATCCAGTCAGGTTACTACAAGTAATGGGTTGTTTTCCTGGGCTGATAGATGGAACTTTGTGGAGCACAGTTTCTAATTTATACATGATTTATGCAATTCCCTTCTGTGCACTCACTTTGTGAACAGTTGCTCCTTAGAGCAACATGGAGCAAGGAAAGCATGCAGCAATAAGAGGACTAGTTTGGAGAACCATGGGGTAGGTCTCAGGAAAATTTCTGTGACGATGACAAGACAGAGATGAAAGATAAGGGCAGAAAGTGTAAATCTGGGCACTGAACTATGAACTCTGTATTTGTTTTGGATATATAAGAATCAGGGAACAATTAAGGGCAGGAAGCTATATGATCACATCGTTGCTTTATGATTCAGTCAGTTTTACTACATAAAACAGAACCCAGAAAGAAGCTTCTAGAAAAAGAAAGTTCAGGTAGGAAGAAAGTTTGGAGGAAATGGATACTGTGCTAGATAGATAGATAGATAGATAGATAGATAGATAGATAGATATGAAAATGTGAATGGAAAGACAGGGACAAGGGGAAACAATATAGATGTACAATAGTTATAGGAACAAAACTAGATATAAGGAATGTCTTCACACAAGTACTTTTAAGTCTAAGCTCAGTGACAGCCTCTGGCTCTTTAGAGGACTGAAGAGTAAGGAATTAGCATGGTAAGAACAAGGGAGAAGGAAGGATGATGAACCTGAGTTTTAAATTTGAAAACTTCAAGAGAAAGGGATGGAGAGATGATTCAGCAGTTAAGTGAACTGGTTCCTTTTCCAGAGGACCTGAGTTTGATTCCCAGCATCCACATAGTGGCTCACAACTACCATGAACTCCAGTTCTGCAGGATTCAATGCTCTTTCCTGGACCCCTGGATGCTTACAGACATGCAGGAAAATACACATATACATAAAATAAATGTAAATAAAGATTGGACAGATTAGAACAGATGAAAACTAAGAGATAAATCAGAAGAAACCAGAAAGTATGTTTTCAAATGGAAGGACCCAGAAGAGATTCATAAGAGGCAAAGCCAATGATAATTTACATTTTCCACTTAGTAATAATCATATTTTGCATAAAATCAATAAATTGTATTTGACAGAGCGTTTTCAGAGAGTCACAGTTAAATTAAAACATTACTATTTATGTAAGCAATGACATCTGGTGTCTGTCTGTCTGTCTGTCATTGTTGTCGTCTTCCTTTTTAAAATGATGTTGCTCTCAAAGGAATAGGATCGAAGACCCAGAAAGGAATCCACACACCTATGCTCACCTGATCTTTGACAAGGGAGCTAAAACTATCCAGTGGAAAAAAGACAGCCTTTTCAACAAATGGTGCTGGCACAACTGGCAGCTATCATGTAGAAGACTGGGAATTGATCCATTCTTATCTCCTTGTACTAAGGTCAAGTCTAAGTGGNAAAAAAAAAAATAATGACCTCAGAAAATAAAATTAAGCTTTCACAAGTTTAAAAAAAAAAAAATGATGTTGCTCTCTGATCAGCTTAGGTTTTATTAGCTAACTAAGCTAAACAAATCAAAGCAAAGTCTCTGGTAGTATGGTCATCATTAATTAGTGCTGGCTTTCTAAGAGCAGGATGCACTTGTCCAGAGGTTGAAACATGCTTGGGCTTTGAGGCATAGAACTTGAATTTCTTCCCAGGATTCACAGTCAGCTGGCATCTCTTCAGGGTTAACAGGGGTAAGAAAACTTTCTGTTCTTATTTCATTATCCTCTCTTCTTGTTAGTTTTTTTTTTCTTTTCTTTCATTTTTTTTAATATTCTTTAATCATTTTTTATACTCCAGTCTTCATCCCTCTTTCAGTCTGGCTCCTCCCCCTGTCAGTCCCCAACTGTTCCCCATCTCATACCTCCTCCACACACCCCCATCTCCAAGAGGATGTTCCCACCCTGCCACCCCCACCTCGTCAGACCTCCCCACTTCCTGGGCCCTCAAGTCTCTCAAGGGTTAGGTACATTTTCTCTCCCTGAGGTCAGACTAAGCAGTCTCCTGCTGTATATGCGTTGGGGGCCTCAGATATTAGCTGGTGTATGCTGCCTGGTTGGTGGCTCAATGTCTGAGAGATCTCTGAGGTTCAGGTCAGCTGAGATTGCTGGTCCCATGGAGTCACCCTCCTCATTTTGTTCCAGTTTTTCCCCAATTCAACCACAGGAGTCCCCAGCTTCTGCCCATTCGTTGGGTGCTGGTATCTGCATCTGATTCTTCCAGATGCTTGTTGGACCTCTTGAGGGCAGCCATGCTAGGCTCCTGTCTGCAAGTACACCACAGAATCAGTAACTGTCAGGCCCCGAGGCCTCCCCTTGAGCTGGATCCCAATTTGGGCCTGTCACTGAACCTCCTTTCTCTCATGCTCTTCTCTATATTTGTCCCTGTAGTTCCTTCAGGCAAGAACAATTCTGGGTCAGAGCTTTTGACAGTGGGATGGCAACCTCCATCCATCCACTTGATGTCCTGTCCCTCCACTGGATGTGGACTTTACAAGTCTCCCCCCCTCCCTGCCACTGTAGAACACTTCATCCAAGGTCTCTCCCTTTGAGTCCTGAGAGCCTCTCACCTCCCAAGTCTCCAGTATATTCTACAGGATCCCCACACCTCCTACCTCCTGAGGTTTCCTGTTTCCATTCTTTCTGCTGGCCCTCAGGGCTTCAGTCCTGTTTCCAATATCTGATCATGTTCCCCCTTTCTCCTCCCAGTCCCTTCTCCCACCCAAGTCCCTCTGCCCCTCACCCCCAGACCCTGTGATTGCATTCTTAGAAGACTAACCCCCTGGTTAGCTGATAACTCAACTCAAGATCCACGCCAAAAGAAATCCTGAGAATAGCTACCAACCAACTGCCATCATAAACATAGTTAAACGTGTGTGGGGGGGGGAATTAAACTGGTTACAAATATGGAATACTTAAGTGATGTCCTTCCTCTTTGTGCTCCTTTCTGCATTCTAAACCTCACAGAAAACAAAGCAGCCACACACAAGATTTAGTTCAAAAATCATTGCCTGGCTTTACAGCAGTGTCACCAGAGTAATGATATACAGTGAATTGAAGGCCAATCCAGCCTCAGGTGTCTGGTTCTTAGTCTAGAAGAATGGCATTAATTCTGATTCCCATGGGGGGCAGAGGAGTGTCTGCTCCACAGTGACTCAGAAGCCACTATTCCTACCTGAGAATTTTCATAATTCCAAGTAATCCTCTGTAAATGGCTGCATTTGGCAATGCAATGATCTAGACTCATCCTTGGTGGTGAATTTTCTCACTAGGACTTGGGCTGGCCTAGAAAAGGGCCATCAATACAGCCTTCAGATAGACTTCTTTCCAATCTAAAATTCACATATGGAAGGTCACCTAATGTGGTCTTGAGGGCACAGCCTCCTTTTTTTCTGCCCCTCCTGCTGCCTTTCTTGGAAGCAGGACAGGCCTTAAGGGATGTCTCTGGAGCCCTTGAATGTCCTGTCTGTGTCCTCTTCTCACCTTGACTATATTCTGTTCTCACTCTCCTGGGGTCCCATTACATAAATACATGCTTATCTGTTTCCTAAGGAATGAGGTTGGCATTTTGAGGAAACAGCTTAGGCAGTGAGCCGAAAGAAGAACACATTAAGTTCTTTCTCATTTCATGTCAGTAAAGCTCTGTATCTGTGCAGAGGTTTATGGTAAGTGAAACTACCCAACACAAGCTAACATGAGCAGAGATTTAATCAAAGCACAGGACAGAGCTCACAGGGCCAGGAAGATCAGAAAACCAGGCCTGGAGTAAGCACAAAGGGAAAGGGGTCCTTCTTAACTACGAAAGATCTATCATGAAAATCGCAGCAAAGAGCAAAAAGAAAAAAAAAAAACCTCCCAGGCTCACAGTTCTTCAACCAGAGTCTTGCCAGGCTAGTGAATGCAGGCCCAACTCATGATGCTTCTACCTCTATCATGACCGCAAACAATAGTGGCACTGGTATCCACAAGTCGTGTTCAAAGGAAAAGACAAGAGTCTTCCTATATGCATCCAAGTATGCATGGGAAGGGTATCCCATGGAGAAATCTACACAAAGCTAAAATGGAATGTGCAATCATTTGGGTATGGAATGGACTCCACAGATTGCTCTGGTCAAGGCTTAGCCCAATGGTACTCTTTTGGAAGATTTGGGGTAGGCTTAGCTGGAGGAAATAGTGTGTCTTTAAGGGTTACACCTGGTACCCAGTCTCTTCCTCATTTCTTGTTTCTTGTCCATTCTCAGAGTAGATTCTTCTTGCACATGTTCCTGCCTCCATAATATCCTACCATTCCATGGACCCAAAAACAGTGGGTCTTGGTTTTGTTTATTATCTTATATTTGGTCACAGAAACACAACCCAACAAGACAGAATGACAGACACCGACTTGAAATTGTCAAAGGCAAGGCAGTTCAAGACAAAATTAACAATAGTCATTTGTTCACAAATGCATAGCAAAGAGGTACCCTCTCCACCTTCAGTTTAGTTTCAATAGGGTGTTCAAATCTGTTAGGAAGTTTATGGAAAGAAGTACTGTGTAGAAAGCTTTTGATGGGGAAATTCCTGGAAATAGACATTGTTGTTGGCATTGAAATAGATATGGTAATCCTTTATAGGCTATAAGGGGACAAGCTAGCAGTTTGGGGATATTTCAAATGAGAAGGGGTCTTTTTCTATGTCAGGACAGAGTAACTTCTGTACCAATCATTTTTGTAGGAAAAGATGGGATTAAGGACGGGTTTTATTGAAATGGTTCTTACTTCAAGCTGTCAGGACAGAGTTTCTGGATGTCTAAGAGAGATGGGCAGGAAAATGAAAGTATCGGTTGGCATAGATAAAAAGCCAGAGAGGGCAGGTGTAGGGGCACTGACAAGTTTTTCTGGTAATATTCAGTCACCTCAGCTGGATTTTCCCAGTTCAGTCAATGAAACAACTGCTTCCCATGCACCTCCTTAATTAATCCTTCATGCTCTGCCTGACTGTGGGCATGCTGAGGTATTGTGCCATGCATAATTTGTGATTATGGGCCAGCTGCCTTTTCCCAGTTACCCTCCATGCAATCACATGGAACTGTAGGGGCTGCGAGTCAGAATGCTACCTAAAACCGCTTCAGACATCAGGGGGCTGCCATTAAAAAGGGATAAAGATGTTGGGTGCTCCCTGACAGAGGTTCTATAATACAAAATTACATAATCATTCTCAAAACTGCCCAAGAGACACTCAAAGGCTTTTGCATTAATAAATAGTCTCTCTATCATCCCTTCCTAGAATTTATATGCCGGAGTTGATTATCAAAACTGAAATAAACAGGAAGAGATAGAAGTTGATGGTGTTAAATTATAACTAGAAAAAAAAATCAACATTTCTACCCAGCCTGGTATAAGATTTACATAAATATATGTACTTGAGTTCTGCTTAGCTTTTAATAAGAAACAAGAGACACCATTATCTCAATCACCCATTACATTTGTCCTATACTCCTTATAAATTGATCCAGTCAACTTTCTCATACCTTATTAATCTGGAATACTAAGCACTAATTCCTTTGGAAAAAAATATCTTCTTCATACATTAAAAAAAGGGGGGCGGGGGATGGAACAAAGGCAACTTAGTTTCTCCACGTGTTTTAGTTAAAACTCAAACTTCTACAATGACTATCTTAACAAAAGACTCGTCACATTGAGACTTTTAAATAAACATCAAATATCACTATAAGCCACTCACAGCTTTGAGAAAAGGGCTGAGAAGGCCACCTTTATTTATTTACCTAGTTATAAATCCAGCAGGATGAAATTTGTAACTTGAATGGCTTGTGTGTGTTCTCTGATATTTCCGAAGGTAGAAGAGGGAGGATATTATGTTTTCTTTAAAAACAAAAACTTCCTTTCTCCTACAGAAAAAGTTAGTTTGAATAAAGCAGCTTTCTATCTTGTTTATTAAATTCACATCTGTACACAAACTGTCCTTGTTTATAGAATTTTGGTCTTCTTATGATTGTGGTTTACTACTCATTGTTTTGCAATTCCGTGGTGTGACTGTTGCCTTGGTAATGGAAAAGTGGGCTCAATCCTTTTAAAATGATAACCATCTCCATTCTCCCTTATTTACTGGATTTCATGCATATTTTCCTCTCTATTTTTCTCCTTTATGAATTTAAACTTACTCTTTCCTTTGTCATCCTGATTTCCATTTTCTAAATACTTTCCAAACTGCCAGTATTTCTTACTTACTCTATTGAAATGGGGTGGGGGGGGGGAAACAAGTCCAAAAAATTTTATAGGAAATAGAAAAATAGACATTTGCATTTGTATTGCAGCCAGTACTATTGTGACTCGCCATATTCTGCCTATACAGAAAACCTTCCAAAAGACTGTGTGAGCTCCCTGGCCTGGAGATTCCAGGATGAATCAGGAATGGCAGAGCTGTAAAGGTGCAGGTGCAGAAGGGTGGCAGGTGGCCCTAGCTCAGAGTCCTTAGGTGAAGCTGGCTTTAGTGGGTACCTGATGCACTAAAGTTATCATAGCGGCTGTCAAAAGTGTCTCTCTTTATCATGGGTGGCTACTAGGTGAGGCTACACACCCAAACGGTAAAGTATAATGGTCGTTAATTATACAGGAATATAGGTGCTGATCAGTGACACACACACACACACACACACACACACAGAGAGAGAGAGAGAGAGAGAGAGAGAGAGAGAGAGAGAACTGTCCAAAATGACCTGAGCCAATGACTCATGGGGTCACCTGATTTATATAATCAGATTTATATAATCTAGATTTATATAATTATTGATGGAATCACAGGGTTCTCATGAAGAGGAAATATGAAGTATTTTTACTCGGGATTTTTTTGTAAGGTCCCATAGGTAGACCAAAGTTGGTCCTGGGCCCTTCGTGGCCTATAGAAAGTTTAAAGCATACAGATTGGTGTGTTTCTCTAAAGAAAGTCTAGGATTTTTACATGCTCAAAGAAGCCTGCAACTGCACAGGACATTTTGTTTGGCATGTGACCATAGACATGTCTACTGTCCTAAAGTATTAGAAATAGTCTATTTTATTTTCACAAGATTGCAATATCACTGACAACCTGTCTGATCTCTTTGATTTAACCTACAAAAGAATAAGAACTGATTTGCCCAATAATGTAACTCCACAAAGGACTTTTTCGATAATGTTGGTTTATAGGTGATGCATAACAGAATCACAGGAAACTGGCTTGTTTGGATAAATGATAATTATACTTCACAAAAATCTGAAAACCAAAAAAAATTCTTTAGAGTTCATTAAAATATTTATTTTAATTGTCAAAATAAGTTTTGTCACAGGTTAGACATGTATAACCATGAGAAATAGCTGGTATTCTAAGTTCCATTTTAGATGAAGGAGTACACTTATTTATTGCAATTTGAAAATTATACTTTTCAAATCATTCCTCTTCCCATTTGTATGATTTCAAGAAATATGAAATTCTATGATGGACAATTAGCATATTTAATTCAAGTGGCCAAAGCGTTTCTGCTTTGACTAGGTCCCAGACATTTTGCCAGGAGCTGAGACACATATAATAGATAATAGTGAAAGTAGATAAATCTGGATAAGTCTATAGGATCACAAGAGCAATAAAACACCACATAAATACTATCATGATATAAAAAACATGATCATTTATACAAGTATTTTAGCTTTCTGTAATAACACACGCCTGGGATAATTAAATTCTACAGGAATCCTGTGGCTCCCTTCTTACTTCTAGATGTTATACTAGATGTGACAGGCACAGTTTAGTTGAAAATTACTATACATTACATTATTCCAAAATGATTTTAACTTTCTTACTTCATAGAAAGATATCTAAAATGCAAAGTTTCTATAGTCAGCCCTGGAAGAAGTTCTGAGAAATTCTAAATTGCCATTGAGCTACACTCCCTGAATTGTTGCTGCACAGTGTAACTATATTTTAAAAAATCAGGACAAAAGGCTGATGAAAACATGGGTGACTGACCTTCATAGACATTTCCCAAAAGAGACTTCAAAAGTAGCCAAGTAGAGCATAAGGAAAATGTCAAATGTCATTAATCATCAGAAAAATGCAGCTCAAAAAGCACAAAGAGATATCAGTTTTCAAATGGCTATTATCAAAGGACAGAGATTAAATGCTAGCAAGGTGTAGGAAAAGGGAATATCTCGCACACTGTTGATGGAACTAGAAGCAAGTACTATCTTAAGGAAAATAGTATTGATACCCCTTGCCAAACAAGAAAAGCACTACCATAAGATCCAGCAATCTCATAACTAAATAAATTTACTAAGGAATAATTATTTGATTTTCATATTAACTAAGATACATAATTAACCAGCTGTACACTGAAAAATGTATGGACAAGAAATGGTGGTATTTATACACAATTGAGCATTATTCAGCCATAGAAAGAATGAAATGCTATCATTTCAAGCATTGTGAATGGAAGTAGAAGGCATTATGTTAAGTTCAATAAGCCGGACACAGAAGGATAAATTCTGCATTTTGCCAAGTGTATAAATTCAGAAATGAAAAGGATGATCTCAAGAAAATAGACGATTGAGTCATGATTCTGAGAGAGGTGAGGAAATATAAGAAAATGGTTAAGTAGTGTAGACACTCAGCTGGGTAGGAAAATAACTTCAAATGTTCTACAGTATGGTAAGAAAACAAGGATTAATGCATTAATTACTTTTCTGCTGCTGGGATAAAACCCTATGACCAAAACGACTTGGAGAGGGGTTTATTTGGGCTTATAGTTCCAGAGAGATAAATGTCCTTCATGCTGGAGTGTCATGGCAGGCAAGATGGCAGGAAGAAGGAGCTGATCCACAAGCATAGAGCATACAGGTTAAGCTGAAAGTGGCACAAGGCCTTTTACATCTCACAGACTACTGTGCTGTTTGATTGTTGTTGTTGTTGTTGTTGTTGACTTGACACAAACTAGAGTCATCTGGGAAGAATCCTCAATTGAGAAAAATACCTCTATCCCATAGGCAGTTTGTAGGGCACTTTCTTGATTGGCCACTGATGTGGGCCCACCCCACTTAGAAGGTACCCCCTCTGGGCTGGTAGTCCCAGTGCTACAATGAAACAGGCTGAACAAACCCTGGAGAGCAAGCCAGTGAGCAGCTTCCCTCCATGACCTCTGTTTCTGTTCCTGCTTCAGACTCCTGCCCTGCTTGAGTTCCTGCATTGGCTTCCTTAAGGATAGACTATAAACAATAATATGGAATCACTCCTTTCTTTTGGTCGCGACCTATATCCCAGCAATAGAAACCAAACTAATAGACTTGACCCCAGTGACACACTTCCTCCAACAGGGTTCCACCCTCTAAGCATTCTCAGACAGCACCACCAACAGGAGACCAAGGATTCAAAACACCAGAGGCTATTTGGGAGGGAGCAATTTCTTACCCAAACCACCACAGTTGTCAGGAGTTAACTGAACATTTTGAATAGCTAATAAAAAGGGTTTCAAATGTTTTCAGCAGAAAAAAATAATAAGCATCTGCAATGATGGGTGTGATAATTATGTGAATGATCATTATATGTTGTATATATGCATTGCAATGCCACTCTGTACCACATAAATATGTATAATTACTGTGTGTCGTTACAAATAATTATCATAGGAAATCTAAAAACAGTGTTGGCACATTTAAGTACATATTCATTATACACACCATGTACAGATAATTCCTTTATTTGCATTGGAAAAGGTGATACTACCACATCACTTAAAACCACAGGTCTTTGAAGTCCATTAAAGTACTTAGGAACGAGCCACCTTCATTGTTCTACAAGAACCTCAGTGTAACAAGGTGTCCCAATTATAAAGCTGTTCCCATCTTATAATCTAGGTATGATGACATTGTGAGGTCCATAAACATAATATTTTGCACAAAACCCAAGTATTTTATTTCAAAAGTTGTTTAAAAATATATTCTAACTAATTTTAATGACACTAATTTCTCTCCAAACCAACTAATTGTTCATCCTTTCCTGCCCTGCTTACCTTTTGGAGGCTTCTGTCAATCACTTCAGCATCCCTGACAACTGGGACTGATGTCACTTTGGGTTGATATCTGAAGGTCCTGGCTAGGGTATGACACAGGGCTGGATGCAACCTGTGTTCACACCTTGCACAGATGGCTCCTACCTTGTTACAGACATATCTCACAGCAGAGCCCAGTGACAGAAGTTCCCTTTGCCCTTAGAAAGAGCAAAAAAAATAGCTTTCTGCTCTGCCAGTGCCTAAGTGCCTCAGTGTTCCAGAGATATGTGCTTAACCTTACCCACTCTTCTGGAAGTAATCATTCCTTCAATGGTCTTTAAAAAAAATCTGCATTGGGGTTAATTGGGATTAATTCATCCTGCTAGACCTGAAGGATACTTACACTGACTGTTCTACTAATAAACCCAGTTTCCCCAGCCTAATCAGAAGTAGGTATTGAAGACTTTTGTAATAAGCTTGGCTCCTGAGATAGGAATAACCAGGTGTGACATCCTAAGACACCTGGGTGAGGGCTGGAGCCACTCCTGCAGACCTAAGACAGGATCTGAAATTTTGAGCTCAAGAATGGTTTCTGAGACTCTCTCCCATCAATCTTAACCCAAACTATTGTTGGTCTTTTTGCTAATTATTTTTTGTTCCTGTGATAAAGCACTATGACCAACACAACTTACAGAAGAAAAAGTTATTTAGGGTTATGGTTTCAGAGGAATAGTCCGTAATGATAGGGGAGGCATGGCAGTGAATGGCCAGAGCAAGAAGCCGAGTGATTACATCTTCAACTTCAATTATGAAGCAGAGAGAAAAGAACAGGAAATTATGCGAAGCTATGAACTCCCAAAGCCCATCCTCAGTATGTTCGTTCTCCAACAAGGCTATATCCCACCTATCCCAGCACTACCAAATGAGAACCAAGTGTTCAAACACATGAGCTTATGGGGAAATATTCGCATTTAAAACCACAGTCTTCATAGCCAGGTCTATATGGTTTGGCATATCTTGATTTTTGTCTCCAAGCCAAGTTCCTATACCCTGGTCCTGACTACTTGTCTGTATCTCCCTAGAGGCTACCCTGTGCTCTATCAAAGCACCCTATGTAACTCTGAAGCCATAGTCATATTTGAAAGCAAAGAATCATGGCCACCAATACAACTATTTGATAACTTCGTGGAGGATTCCTATGCAGCTCGTAAAGCACAAATCACATTCTCTTGGAGCATGAATTAAGTATATCCAACTAGGTTTGTCTTAAGAAAAAAATGATTCTGTGAACATAATTCATTGGTCATATACTCCTATGTCTCAAGGTGACTTTCTCTTTCTCATCATCTTCTTCTTCTTTATCTACTGGTCTTGAAGAAAAGGTGATCAATTCTGGGACATAATTATTTCTATTTAGAGAGTTTATCATGACTGTCTTTCCCTTCTGATACATTGGCCTTCATACAGCTGTTAAAATAAAAATGAAAATCTCAACCATTATTATTTTATGTGTTCTGGCACTTTCTTTCCCAAGGAAGAATACTGTAAAATGCTGTTTCATCCGGTCTGTCCTGTTCTTGAAAAAAATCCTTTTTTCATTCTTCAAAATGTCATGAGTCAAACTTAAACTTCTTCATTTAAGATAAACCATCGATTTTGCCAGCTTTCTTAGTTATTCCTGATGTGAACTTTTCAATGAAGCCATTTACAAGTACATACAAACATTTTAGTTAGTGACAGCATGCACCACATGGTTCCATCAGATTACATTGCTCAGTGACACTATAGCCAACTTAGGTTATTTATGTGAGTGCATTCTATGTAATGTTCACAACAAGCCAAACATCCCAGGAAGATGCATTTCTCAGAAACTGTTCTTGTCAGGAAGCATTATGCAACTTTTTGTGTTCTTCTGTTCTTTTGTTGTTCCTTGGAGGCTTCTGAATGGAATTCCTTCTGCTCTGAATTGCCTATCTGCTCGTTTCCATGTAAAATCTAAACAGCCTTCAGGAATCGCTCCAAGAACCCCACTAATTGGGAATTCCCTTCTCATTTTTTAATAATTGAAACATATATATATATATATATATATATATATATATATATATATATATATATATATATATATAT
>LR750072.1:647282-673821 GCA_902729485.2 Mus minutoides
CACATGATGTTCAGAAGGAATATAAATGTGACCCCACAGATAGTCGGAGCTGGAGCATTGGTTTGCTTTGCTCTGCTTAGCTATTCCTCGCTAATGACATGCATGTATTTGTTTGCCTTATATTGCATTTGCTGAGCTCCACTTGTGGTGGCCACCATAGAGAGAAACTAGCCAAAAAACATCTTGTGATGTTCCTGTGACTTCTTGCCTCTTCCATGGCCTAAGGCTAGTTGGTAAGCCTTGCATTTTTTATTTCTGAATTGAACTGACCTTGCTGGCTCATGTGTGGTGTCCACTGAGAGGCCTTGACTGCAGCTGCTAATTCATATTTGGTGTTTGCTACTGGGCTGGACTGCTGATATCCTGCAACAAAGATTGGACTCGCCCCCAAAGAACTATTTCTGACTAGATCTACTTCCCCTGTATCCTAATAATGTTTCTCTTCTGCTACCTCTGGTGGGCGGTGTACTAGAGGAGAGGTTGAACCTTTATTAAAGTAGGTTGGGAAAAATTTATGCCTACATATATATGTAACATATTAAACTATCAAAATTCATACATTAACCACTGTTTATCTACCTCAATTACTAGCTTATAAAATTTTTGGAGGAATTGTTCATGCTGATAATTCTAAAGCAGATTCAGAATGTGAGTAGAAATTAGACAGAGGGCTGAGAAAGCAATAAAACTACGTGAAAAGGCAGATTTCGGAGGCTAGGGAAGGGAATTGTGAAGAGCATTTATCTTGGAAAAGGCAGAATGTAAGAGAGCTTTTCATACACATGATCTATTATCTCAACTATAAATAGGCACACTTAAGAGACTTGCTAGAATTATATCCAAAGAGTACACTTAAGCAAGAAGAAATATTTTTTACCATAGCTGGGACCATAAAACATCTTTCCTAATATATTAAAAAATCTTATGTCTAGAAATATTTTTTAGATGAAAGGAGAGAAGTATCTTACTTAGTAGTTTGAGAGGAACATATGCTGAAAAGAAAATGAAAATGTGGTCATCAGGTTAGGGGCACAGGTGTCCCACAGGACTACCTGCCATTTACCAAGTAGTGCTTGGAAAGCTGGATGGTAAAGACACTGATGTGAGCTATATGACACTATTCCAATTCTAGCTTCAATTTTTGCTATTTTTCTTTTACTCTTTACCTTTTTTAAGCTATATGATTTGGGTCTAAGTATCTAAAACTCACATGCTGTCTTAAGGATAATAATTGATGGTGTCTTCTGGAGTGCCTAAATGGATCAAGGAAATAAGACACTTAACTATTAGCACCCAAGAATTCAGTGATGTAATCTCACCATCAATGTTGTTATATTGCACTGAAGAAAGCTGTGATCTATATCAGCAACATCTCAAAGAGCCATATAAACAGTTACTATCAGAGTTAATACTGGAGCTGGGGAATTCAAAACAGAGGACACATTGGTCATTGTGAACAAAATGAATGACAGACACAACTTAAGTAGAGAAATCTTTATTTTAGCTCACAGTTTCTGAGACTCTCAGTCCACAATATATCTCAGACAATGGCAGTTGAAGTGTGTTTTAGATGCTGTTCACATGATGAAAGACCATTAAACAATGAGACCAGAAACAAAGGCAGGATACCTTTCAAACATCCAACATAGTGATCTGCATAGTGACCAGGAAGATTCTGCCTCATAAATGATCCACAGCTTTTAAAATAGTGAGATAAGCTGGCCACTAAGAATTCAAAGCATGAATCTGTGAGGAATAGTTTAGGTTCAAACTGCATCAGAAGAGCTGGGAACTGCAGGAACCAAATGTGTCCTAGATCTTGTGCATTAGGAACAAAAACTACAGCGGGTGAATGGTAGTGAGGATGACACTCAGAGGGTGCTCCTCTTCTCAAAGACAAGGGAAAGTGGAATGGAAGAAGGTCTTGAATGAGGGGGTACTGGGAGTAGAGGAGGGGTTGATAATGGGTTGTCAAGAGAATAAATAAATAAATAAATTTTTAAAAAAGAAGGAAGAATGGAGAGAGAGAGGGAGAGAGGGAGGGAGAGAGAGAGAGAGAGAGAGAGAGAGAGAGAGAGAGAGAGAGAGAGAGAGAACTGAACATAAATTTATTGCACAATCCGACCACTTCATTTTAGGATATTGACTTGAGGGACTCCATGTTAGATCACAGACATACTTTTACATGAATGTTTATTGTGGCAGAACAAGCTCATTTATGGAACAAACCTAAGAGTACAACTACCAAAAAGGTACACAAAGAGAATATTCTTTGTGTGCTTGCCTGTGAAAGTTTTCTAAGCATGTAACTGGAGATGATCATATTAAACAAATTGAATCAGCTTCAAATAAACAGATACCAGACATTTTCTGTCATTTTTGGCTCCTAGGTTTTATATAGACACGTAAAATTAAGTATGTAGATATAACATGAAAACAGAAAAGAAATTGTCTACAGGAACAAAGGAAACTGAAAAGAAGCAGGGGGCAAGAACAGGGAAGATAATGGGTAGGGGTGATATGCCCAACATATAGCATATACTTGAAAGAGTTGTATTTTGTTTTTTGTTTTTTTAAATAAATCCACACCATTAAACTATAAAAGAAAAATCAAAACTGTCCTGCTCCAAGGGCATGGCACATGTAGCTTCGGTGTTATGTGTTCATCAGTAGGTGGCAGAGAGTAGAAAGGCTAAGTCTATGCCCAGTGTTCTGACCTGTGAACATCTGAATGATTAGTAGTATAAAATTCCCTTAAAAGAGCAAGACAAGATGACTGCCACTCAATGCCAGGGGGCCCAGACAGGAAGCTAGCCTGAGAAGACTACCAGTCCTAGGTCATCCATGCATGGGAGGAGGGGTGACAGACTATCCAGAGCTATAATACATGAGTGACACATATGTTTATTTCAATTTCTGAATGAACATTAAGACTGTGTTTTATTGTATTCTAAGCTTTTTGTTGGTTTAGCTGGGTTTTGTGGTTTGTTTGTTTGCTTGCTTATAGAAACAGTGTCTCTCTATGTCACCCTGGCTGTTCTGGAACCCTGTTTATAGACTCGGCTAGCCTCTGCCACTAGAGTACAGGATTAAATGTAAACACTACAAAGCAGGCTACAGAATGGGAAAAGATTTTTTTACCAACTACACATCCTATAGAGAGCTAATATCTAAAATATATAAAGAACTCAAAAAAGTTCATAAAAAACCCAAATAACCCAATTTTTAAAAAATGAATGCATATCTAAACAGAGATTTCTCATAAATAAATAAATAAATAAATAAATAAATAAATAAATAAATAGTAACTGAAATGGCTGAGGAACACTTAAAGAAATTTACAACACATTATTAGTCATTGGAGAAATACAAGTCAAAATTACTTTAAGATTTCATCTTAGACCAATCAGAATGGCCAAGATCAAAAACAAACAAACAAACAAACAAACAAAAAACCCAGCTATAGCACTTTTGGGCATATACTAAAAAGGTGCTTCATCCTACCAAAGAGACACGTGATCATTGCTGCTGTATTCATAAGAGACAGAAATTGGAAACAACTTAGATGTCAATGGATAGATCGATGGATAAAGAAAATACAGTACATGTTAACAATGGAATACTACTCAGCCATTTAAAAATAATAAAATCATGAAATGTGCAGGTAAATGGAAGGAACTGAAAAAAAAAAAAAGAAATTATCCAGAGTGAGGTAATCATACAGCTACATACAGACCTATATGGTATGTACTCATTTTTATGTGGATGTTGTTAGTTGTTAAGTCATCAATAAGCAAGCTACAATCCACAGAGTTTAGGTAAAAAGTAATGACTGGGTGGGGAGTAAGGGAGATGTAATAATAGTTATAGATGGACAAAGTTGGGGGTCAGGATGAGAGGATCCAACAGGGAGAGACAGGGAACTTGGGAATGGATAGCTAAAACTAAGGGGCATTTGACAAAATCCCTTCCCTCAGGGCTCAGGAAACCCTGCAGAAGAGGACATGGAAAATGTCTAAAAGTCAAAGGAGATGGAGGAAACCAAGGGATGGAGGCCTTCTGGATACAACAGTTCTAGCATACAAACGAATGCACAGAGACTGGCAGTATACATGGGGCCTGTGCAGGTCTGCTCAAAAAAGTGAGCACGTGACCCTATCCCTAGGCCAAAAGTTATCTCCAATCAATAGCTACTTTTGAAAAATGCATTGTTTTATTCCCCCCAGGGGAGTCTCCTTGGGAAAACAAAGCACTCTTAAAGGTAGGTCCCATGCCCAGCAGAAGACAACCAAAGGACATAGAGTCAATGGCATCTTTGGAAATATCATAAATTGGATGGCTTCTAAATACTCAGCATACTTCTGTGGGAGAGGAAACCTAACATAAAGGCTCCAGAGATTATTTGTGTGGTGACAGCCTGTTCCTGTTTTACAGATGGTGTCTTCTTACTATGTCCCTCTATAGTAAGAAAAGGTGAGCTCTTTGGGCATCTTCTATATGGGTGATAATACCATGCACAAGGATTCCCTCTACTGTGACTTCCTCGCCTGCCTAAAGGCTCCACTTCCTGACATGCATGGCCTTGTGGGCAATTGTGATGTTTGAGTTTGGGGGAAGAGAGTTAAAAAGATATTCAGACCAAAGCAAAGAGTATCTTCAAGTAGGAGGTTGAGAAGATACTGGAATCTAAGTGCTAGCTTAAAGAGAGAAAAATAAATGTGTGATTATTAGTCATAGTTCTTCTAGTAAGAAAACAGGAAAGATGCAAAAATGTGTTTGATAGTGAGGTGGGCAAGCAAAAGAAATAGTTTCATATCCTAAGGCCCCCATTTCGTTTGTGGTTATACACTTGGCAGCCTGGTTCCTTCAACTTTATACTCTATGTGTACACACACCTCTCCAAACAATGCAACTCACAACCTCAGAATCCTTCAGTACCCTCCCACACACATACCTGCATTGGACTAGACATGCCCACTTCTGAACAAGAATACAAGTTTCCCTTTTCTATAATGATCAAACTTAGGCAGAATCTATTCAAGTGTATCCCCAACAAATGGGGGAATAAAAGCTGTCCCATCCAGCCTGAGTTTGTTTCAGGGTCATACACAGTATGGCAAAGCCGTGTCCTCTAGTAATCTAAGGAAGACCCTCTATATGTCACCTGTGCCTATGTGTATTTTCATGTACATGTAATTAAAAACAAACACATTATGGGAAAAGGCATGTGCAATAAAAATGAATATATAACTTGATTTATCAATCAAGATAGGAAAAAAACTGTACTTCTGAGTAACCAGGTCCTCCTTTTTGATGACCCCACAAAAGAAACCTAAGAATAATCAAGAACTTTGAGAATCTTCGCTCCCGTGTCTTGACATCAATCTTGACAGTGTGTCTCTCTTTAATCTCCATGATGCTTTATTTTCAAATCTGTGTTTGAATTCAAATCTGTGTTTAAATTCTTTACATAAGAAGCCAAGAAACTGATAACACCTGGCTCAGACCCTGCCTACCAGTCATGATAGCCTTGACCTTTCTCCTCCTTACCCAGTAATAAAGCAGTAGTGTTAAATCTATAACAATTGAGAATTACCAAACTCCCATGAAATTTGAAAACAGAAACATAGAGCTTATTCATCTAAAAAGGTCTCCAAATATTTTACTCCTTGATTCACTGAAGTACTTCATAGTTTGGAACCTTTATTACTAAGCAACTTTTCATAACTACTCTCAGGTAGACCAAATATTGGTTAGGACTATGTTCAAGTTCTTCTGTGGAGTTTATTAATCACCATAATAAATAGATGGTTCTCAAAAAATATCTTGGTAAACCCCACTCTGAATTTTATTATACCAAATACCTTATTTCTAAGAACTTAAATTGTTTCATTTACCAACTAACAGGTGTGATTTCTCTTCAACCATCATTGATGGCTGTTAATTAATTTCAGGTAATGTTATTAATAGCACTTAAGATTTGATAGACACAGAGTAATCTCCCATGCTTTACAGTATAAGCAAATTTAGGTGTAACTTTGGATGTTTAAAATAAATTATGAAGAGAGGTCTTCCATTATAGACAACATGAAATCTGAATGAGGTTTAAATGCTAACTAGTCTAGTTAAACATAGAGTTGCTGGAGCAGTGGTGGACTTTCCTGTGCATATCAGGCTCCTCTTAACAGGCAGATGCTGCTGCAGAACCCTGGAGCATTATAGTTGCCTTATTTATTCACAGCAACACAGAATTCTATTTTTGGTCCCATTCAAAACAAGCACAGAAATTCAGCAAGACGTGAGCAATCAGAAGTGCTTCCCGTTGTCCACTCGAAAGTTGAGTTCACCATGAAAGCAGCAAGGTCAAGTTTCACAGCAAGCAGAAAGCTAATGACTCCAGAAATATCTAACACAGCTTCAAGTACAACAGGCCCTGAAAATCTGAAAGTTCCTCATTTAGATTTTTGGTTTCTGAAGACCTACTAATGGCATCTTGAGCTTAGAATCACTGGATTCTCAACTCGTGAGTAAGATTCCATTAGCAACACTTAACACTGACCACAGCACGTGTTCACCCATTGATCACATTAATAAGGCAAACACCACTAGCTGGATCAGTGGTGAAGAGCATTGGCTGCTTTTGCTGCAGATTTGACTCCCAGCACCTACATGGTGGCTCACAACCATCTGTAACTGTAGTGCTAGGGGACCCACCACCCTCTTCTGGCCTGCACAGGCACTGCATGAAGGTGGTACACAGGCTACCAAAAACCCATAATATACAATAATAAACTAAAAATTTAAATATAAAGCCAAATATTAACCTATTAAATAACAAAACATTCCAATCACATCAGAAAGATTGTTTGGAAATACCAGAGATGATTATTGCAAGTAGTAACCTCAAAAATGTTCCTAACAAAGATTCTATTGGTTTCTACTTAGATGTACCTCCCTGGTACTCCTGCCCATCCCCCAGCTGGGTTGCTGGCAGACCTCTCATCCAGCTCCAGGGGCTGACCATGATAGAGGGAGGGGAATCCATTTATAGCGATTCTTGGGAGGTAAGAGCACTCCAATCCTCCATGTGGGGTGACCATTAACCAATACTAATTCACTTAGGCTCAACCTTCTTCCCTTTGGCTGCAACAGTCCCTGTAATATGATTCATACTCCAGAATCCACTGTGGAATGAAACTCAGGCCAAATTCCTCCCAACATAAAATTATATCTAGGTCATTGTGCTGTCCTTTTGGGTTCCCTCTCATTTCTTACAGGTTACTTCTGAAAGCATGCCCTTAGAAAAACAAAACTTCCTTTCAAAAGGAGGTTTATTGAGAAACTACCTTGGACACTTAAAAAAGTCATTGAAAACAATAAAAATTGTCAAAAGATATTATATGACATAGGTCAGCATGTAAAAATGGGGATAGTAAGGGGTGGGGGCAGAAATAGGTCCATACTTGTGATTGGTTGAGAAGGAAATCCAAGAAATTCGATAGAGAAAGAATGATATTTTAAAAAAATGTGCTGGAACAGCTTTATACCATTCAAATGACATGGGCCATTCACCCTTATCTCAGATCATACATGAAAACAAACTTAACTGTAAAAGGAATACTTAGGCTAAATATGGGAGTGCTATTTCAAAATCCAAGACTAATGCATCTTTGGTGAGAAAGGAAGGAGACATAATAATAACAAAGGCAGACTCCTGGCAGTGTTGGACAGGGTGACAGGCATGTACTCTCCCTCTCTTTCCATAAATTAGATTTCAAGAAAGATGGAATGAGAATGAACAGACTTTCCAATAGCTTACAGTTGCAAATTTGGAAATCATTTTTTTTGAAAACTGAAGCAACACAGATATTAGTAAGCATCACACATATTAGTGTGATGCTTGACATGTGTCCATTGTGCAAGGCTCAAATAAATTAGACATATCTACCTCCCCAGACATTGAACTATTTTGCTTTATTTTGAATTTCATTAATTTTACTACAACCTTTTAGTGTCAGAAAATAAAGTCAATAACAGTTCAGTGAACCAATATAGTACCAAGCATGGTTTGTATTTTGATTATTTTTTATATCTAATTAGTCAAGTTTTTCTTTTGCTTTTCCTTCTAATCAATGTAACAGAAAATGCATTTGTCAGTTCCAACTCTCTGCCCTGAAAGCTTATATGGAAAGTCTCTTTAGAGTGTTGTACTTCATCAGAATTAAACTTTTAAAATTTAGTTTAGTCTGGGTCCCATGCCAAATCAAGTAAATTGCAATCTCCCAGGGCTGTGGCGATGGCACAGAGGTTAAACACACTGGTGGCTCTCGCTGAAGACCTGAGTTTGGTTTCCACAGAGAAACTCATAACTATCAGTAACTTTCAAATGGACCCAACGCCCTCTTCTGCCCTCTGTGGGCACTGCATACATATGGTGCACATATACATACATGCAGACAAACACTCATATACACAAAATGAAAGCAAATATCTTTTTAATTTGAAACTCTCTGGGAAAGCCCCACTGATCCAGCAGGAGACTGATAGGTCTCCTTATTTTGTTCTGTTTTTATTTAGGTATTTGTTTAAGTTTCCATTTGTGAAGTTTCATGTCCATAAAACCTTTGGGGGGGGGGGGATGAGAAGATAAGCAAATTTATTGACCTCAATTCTTCAGTGAATGGTTACACTATCTACAGCTTCTATTCATTCACCCTTTCATGTTCTACGCTTGCATGCTCCAGATGACTTATCACAAGCCAAGCACAATTGGAAGACAAAAATCAGTCATGTTTCCGGCCAGCCTTTTCATCTTCCCTTATTTCACAGAAAACAATGGAGGTCCCTCATGAACTCAGTAAGTACAAGGTCTCAGAAAGCAACTGGAAAACCACAGGCTTACAGTGCAGATGGTCTTCAACCAATGCAGATGGAAAATGCCAATTTTCCTAACTGGGTTCCTCAGGAGGCTACTCTTCCAAAAGTTCAGTGTTTGGGCTCTCATTTCCACGTAGAGTTGAGATAACTTAAAGGGATGAACCCACATTTTCGCATCCCCTTCCTTTCTCCTCTCTGAGTACACAGGGTGGAAGGGGGGGGGGGGGGGGGGGGGGGGGGGGGGGGAGGCGGGATGATAGCTGATTAGCTTGCCTGCTGCAGTACTTACATTACACATGCGTGTGGGTGCCTAATAAGCCGTGCAGTGAAATTAGCCTGATTCTGCTCAGCTTCCTTGTTCCATCAGCCTTTGGGGAGACAGTGATAATTAGCTGGAATATCTGGAGAGTAACACTTAATCATAGAAAACCATGCATATATATATATATATATATATATATATATATATATATATATATATATATATATATATCTCAAAAAAAATTATCTTTGCCTAAGGTAAATTTCTGTCTGGAAAAACCAAAAACCAAACCAAACCAAAACAACAACAAAAATGAAATGATTGCCGAGATCTTCAAGCTTTTTACACAAACATGCTAAGTTTCTCCTTCTTAACATAATCACACTAGACAGACATTTGCCTCAAATGCTCAGGTGGGTCAAGTCTCACTCTGACCTTAGCAAATAATTAATGTGAAAATGTCATAGAAACTGTCACAGTTTATTTAACTTGTTAACATAAAATATAATTAAATGCACAGCACTGGCCCACAACTGCTGAATCCTCTCAGGTTTACATAAGTACGTTTCTCATGTAAAGATAGGCAGTGTTTTTTGATGCGCTGACTTCCATAATGTTCAACAGGGTAATTAGAAAGCAAAAGAATAAAAGGAACCTTTTTTTTTCCTAAAAAAAAAAAAAAAAGAAGCCAGTTTTGGCTGTTTGAGTTCAAATCAACCACCTTTCTGAAAATTCATAGTCTGATCAAATAAGAATATAGTTAGCAGGCGTGGGTGGTTAGATAATCAGAATTGCAGAATAGTTACAAGCTGTGCTTTTCCCATCCCAGACAGCCCTTTAAGGCTTGTGAATGATTAACATGTCAATTAATGGAAATTTTTTTCAAACAAAACTTCAGACTCCAGGCAGGAAACTTTTTCTGTACACTTCAACATTGTAGCACAAGCTCAAAGAATATAACTGCGACCACTTTGCAATTGCTTCTGTTCATTTCCACGCTGTCATTTTTTGGCAGCTGTGCAGGGGCTGGGTTGGTAATCCACCCCCTGTGGAGGCCTGAGGCCTGCAGGCTGCTGCTGCTAGCTGCAGAGACAAATTTATGGGGCTGCATCACAGCATCCTAGAACAAGGCCTGGGTGGCTTGAACTGTTCCCACCCACTTTCACTTTTGGAAAGAATCTAAGCAGGATTAATGGCTTCTTAAGACCAAGGGCTATCTATGCACAAAGGTTAGATTGGCTCTTCCCCTCATTGCCTTTTGTATGTGACCTCTAATAAAATTGTCTTCTGCAAAGGCTGACCCACAGAAGAGAAACACCCTCGCCAAGGTGGAAAAGCCCATGTAGGAGGACTGCTAAGCAGAAGGGGAGAAAATGAGAAGATTACAGAAAACCAGCTGCCTTCAGCAGAACCTGCAACTGCAGCCGCAGAGAAAATCATTTCAGAGGTACCATCAGCAAAGATCAGCATTGCTTCGCCTTATGTAGCTATGTTTAAAGTAGCCCCCAGTAATGTTCTTGGATGCCTATTCTCTATATAGTTGGCTTTGTAAATCATCGTGACATTGAGATACAAAATAGGCTGCCCTACCTAAGGGCTGGCTTTAAAGGAGCAGATCTGAAGCTCCCACTACTGTGGTGTTGCAGGCTAAAAGTATACATACGCATTTGCCTGTTCAGAGATTGCTATCCAGTGTGGTATTTAGAATTTAAAGTATTGATTCTATGAACAGGAAATGCCTTGACCTAGACTTGATAAACGTTAGCCAGAGCAGAGCTAAAATCTGAAGCCTAAAACAGCCAACTGTGTTCTGTGAAATCTGGATAATCTATGGCATGGAGTAGATGTCCCAAAAATATGTTTATTGAGGATGCTTAGGTATAGATATGAGTGGAAGAGAGCAAGCTGAAGAGAGCAATCTCCTGTCACCATTTCTAGCTGTCTCCGGGTTCACCTCTACGTTGGGTGTTGTCCAGATTTTCTTTCCTGTCTCTTTGAGCTTCGTGACAGGTCTAAGGCTGCCTCCCACTGAGGCCTGAGTTTCCTCCCTGGATTTTCTCATTCTTTCCCATACATCTACAACCTACATGCTTCCACGAGATCTGTGGCTCCATTCATGATGCTACCCCAGTTCACCTGCATGATGTCTCTCAGGAAGACTGAAAACCTGGTAACACTCTCATGTAAATGTTTCAAAGACAACCCAAAATAAAGGTGGCCAAATCTTCAGTCCCTCATTGTCAATTTTATTCCTAACAATTATGTGGCTTTTGTATTACCCCATTCTAAATTACGTAGTTTGTGCCTGAGATATAATTTAAAATCTGAACACTCACAAAATGATAGGATTTGTGTTTGAAACCTGTAGTCTATGCAGTTGTTATGGCTAGTTTAAAACTGCCATAGGGTGTCTATTTTGTGTGGTATGGCCTCAGTTTAGGGACTCTATGGTGCATGAATATGGGAATCTGGATCCATTTAAAGGCTCAGAGATGGATAGGGTGTGACCAAACAATTGAAAACAACTCATGTTCCCCACCTTGTAACACCACAATTAACATCTTCACCTTCATTGATCTATTGAGCTTTAAATGCCAGTGAGTAATCCAAACAACCCTACACATTTCTGGTCCTCTTTCCAACTTTCATCCACACGGATCTATTGTGCTGCATTTAATGTGCATGAGGTGAAGAAGGAGATAGTAGATCCTGAATGTGGATACTTTCAAGGCAGTGTCTTTTGAGTCAAAGAAACATGATTAAAAATGATTTTAAAATGTGAGGTAACCCAATCACAAAAGAATACATATGATATGTACTCACTGATAAGTGGACATTAACCCAGAAACTTAGACTACCCAAGATACAATATGCAAAACACATGAAACTCAAGAAGAAGGAAGACCAAAGTGTGGATACTTTGCTCCTTCTTAGAATGGGGAACAAAATACCCATGGAAGGAGTTTCATAGACAAAGTTCAGAGCTGAGACAGAAGAAAGAGTGGATCCACCCGGGGATCCATCCCATATACAACCACCAAACTCAGACCCTATTGCATATGCCAGCAAGATTTTGCTGACAGGACCCTGATATAGCTCTCTTGTGAGGCTAGTGCCTGGCAAATACAGAAGTGGATGCTCACAGTCATCTATTGGATGGAACACAGGTCCCCTAAAGAAGGAACAAGAGAAAATACCCAAGGAACTAAAAGGGTCAGCAACCCTTTAAGGGATCAACAATATGAACTAACCAGTATCCCACAGAACTGTCTCTAGTTGCACATGTAGCAGAGGATGGCCTAGTCGGCCAACAATGGGAGGAGAGGCCCTGGGTCTTGCGAAAATCATATGCCCCAGTACAAATGAATGCCAGGGCCAGGAAGCAGAAGTGGGTGGGTTGGGGAACAGGGCAGGGGTGGGGAACAGGGCAGGGGTGGGGAGGGCATAGGGGACTTTCAGGATAGCATTTGAAAGGTAAATAAAGAGAATATCTAATAAAAAAAGAAAAGAAAAGAAAACTGAAGGAAAAAATAAAATAAAATGTTCAGTAGTGGTCTTGTTCACATTTTATGGTTGATTATGATATTTCAGAGGAGAGTTATAGATAAGAAAATTGTGTTACCCTTATTGGTTGAGAACATTCATGACTTGTTTGGTAATTTAAGAGTTTTCACTCCTAAATTTAGCATTGACCTTAGTTCCCCACTTCTGGAGATGTTCTAGATTAAGCACAAAAATTACTCTGCCATATTTTAATAAAACTAGAGTTAGGACAGGGCCCTAGATACTCTTTGCATTAAGATTTAAGGAGATCAAGAAACAAAGTATGCTAACAATATCTGCGAGGATGAAGACGAAGTAGGAGAGGCAGAGAAATGATGCAAGGCTAAGAAGACAGTCATTTAATAAGAAGGCCTTTTGCCTGTATCTACATGTCCAGCCCCCCAGGAACTTAGTCAAAGGCTTGCAACCAAAGTCTGGGTGACTTTTAGCTCATGACAACCAGTATGGTGATGGCAAGTTGTATTCCGTGTATTTGTTCCATAAAAGTCTTCTATGAAATAAGAACGACAAGAAGCCCAAGAAGTGTTGTGTTTTGTGCATACAATACCTATACAGCAACAACATCAGCCTCATCACTGAGCACCAAGGACATACTGATGATTCTGGCCAATCAGGAAAGCCCTAGTAATAAGACTTCTGCAATGAATGTGAGCTTGGCAGTAGTGAGCCGCTCCTGAAGTGCATGCCCTGATACAGTTCCCTCCCGTCCTGAACAAGGGTGATCCAGTGTGGTACTGTGAAACTGCCAATGTAGGCCTTCAGGCTAGGTCAGAAGATACACTGAGTCTACAATTTTCTCCTGTTTTGAATCACTTGCTTGGTGAGAAGTCAGCTGCCACGAACCTCAAAAGCAGCCTTGCCAGTAAGACCCATGGTGAGGCACTGAGGACTCCGGCCAGAAGCCAGTGACAAATTGAGGCTTCCTGCCAATACTCTTGTAAGTGAGCCATCTTGGAAGCCATTAGTCAAATCTTTAGTTGACTTCATCCCAAATTTTTGTTTTAACCTGTGTGATTTCAAGCCAGGCTACTCATCCTAGTTAGTCCCAATTTGTGACTCACAAAAATGGTGAACAGATAGGTGGGTCTTAACTTCAGCTACTAAGGCCTACAATTATTTTTGCATAGAGATGGCTATATATTTTGGTACTTTGGTAGTTGCAAATGAGTGCTAGAGTAACAAATAACTAAAAGTACTCGGAGGCTTTAGAAAAGACAGTGGGCAAAGGCTGGAAAGATTGGGGAAGAGTATTCATGAGACCTTAAATATGTGAGCAAAATTTCCAAAGAATCCAGTGTCCTACTGCAGAGGGTAGGAACGAGGGAGGCCTAAGGGAGGTGTGGAGAGATGGAAGCAAAGGAAACTTATTACCATGTATCAGGAAGCTTAGCAGGACTTTGTCCTGAATATGTATAGAAAGTGAAAAATCTCCAGGAATGGCCTGACTAAGGAGAGTTAAAACTATGTAGAAGGCACTGCTCAGATTCAGTGTGCATCTTATAGCATAATGGGAGTAGAGAGATAGCCACAGAAAGATGCCCCCCAACTTTATTAAATTATAATTGACACATTAAACTTGTACATACTTAAAAGTTTAGGTATCTAGTATTTCAATCAATTCTTATTGTGAAATTACTAAATCAAACAAGTCAACATATCTATTACCTTATGCCCTTATCAATTTTTGTAGTAATCACAATGTTTCTATTTGCTTTCTGTTACTATGATAAAAAACACCAACCCAAACTAGTTTTGTGGAGGAAAGAGATTATTTCGCTACAGGTTCAGGAAAGTCACAACAGGAACTCAAAGCAGAAGAAGAAGCAGTTGAGGAACTCTGCTTACTGCCTAGGGGTGGCAACGCCCACAGAGGGCTGGGTCCTCTCATGTCAATGAACAATCATCAATCAAGAAAATGAGCCTCAGACATTTCCACAGGCCAATCTGATGAAGACATTTTCTCAGCTAAAGTTTCCTCTTCTCAGGTGTGTCAAGTTGATCATTAAAGGTACCTAAGACATAAACTGAAGATCCCTCTTAGCAAATACACAAATCACTTCTGTTCACTATCCCTTTGATGCTGGACACAAGGCACTTAGAAATTCTTGTTTGATATGAACTAACCAGTAACCTCAGAGCTCCCTGGGACTAAACCACCAATCAAAGAAAACACACAGAGGGACTTGTGGCTCTAGCTGCATATGTAGCAGAGGATGGCCTAGTCAGTCATTAATGGGAGGAGAGGCCTTCTGTCCTGTGAAGGTTCTATGTCCCAGTATAAGGGAACGCTGGGGCCAGGAAGCGGGAGTGGATGGGTTGGGGAGCAGGGGGAGGGGGCCGGGGATAGGGGCTTTTCAGAGAAACTAGGAAAGAGGATAACATTTGAAATGTAAATAAAGAAAATATCTAATAAAAAAAAGAAAAAGAAAAAAAATAAATTCTAGTTTGTTTGTTCACTTGCTTGCTTTCTTGTTTTACCAAAATAGTAGAAAGAAAGACCTTTCTGTTTTTTGAGAATTCGCAGTCTGTTCAACAATTCAAACACTAAAAAGTAGCTTCTGTTTAGTCTCCTAAACTGTCTATGACCCTCTCTAAGGAGATACATTCGTTACAAATGACCAACCTACACATCCTAATCAAAGCCCAGGTCTGATATTCCAGTTCATTGAATTTGTGTTCATTCTGGGAGTCTGGACAAATGTGCAGTGGGAGGTGCCCACCCCACAGAGGTACCATGGAACAGTGTCATTGCGCTGCAATCTTTAAGCTACTGACCCAGCTACCTGCCCTGCTTACTTTTCAGTGCTCTGCCTAATTCACTAATTAAGTGGAATGAAGTGTCAAACAAAAGAAAGCTTCTGAGGTCAATAAATAAAAATATTTAGATACTACTTTTTAAGATTTATTGAAATTCACTCTCTTTTATTTTATTAGATATTTTCTTTATTTACACTTCAAATGCTATCCTGAAAGTGCCCTCTACCCTCCCCGCCCCCCCCTCTGCTCCCCTACCCACCTACTCCCACTTCTTGGCCCTGGCGTTCCCCTGTACTGGGGCATATAAGTTCCTGGTTTGGTTGATTCTTTAAATAGTTCTTTTTGTTTCCACTTAGTTGATTTCAGCCCTGAGTTTGATTGTTTCCTGCTGTCTACTCCTCTTGAGTGAATTTGCTCCCTTTAGTTCTAGAGCTTCTAGGTGTTCTGTCAGACTGCTAGTATATGCTCTCTCTAGTTTATTTCTGGAGGCACTCTGGCTATGAGTTTTCCTCTTAGGACTGCCTTCATTGTGTCCCATAAGTTTGGGAATGTTGTGGCTTCATTTTCATTAAATTCTAAAAAGTCTTTAATTTCTTTCTTTATTTCATCCTTGACCAAGGAATCATTGAGTAGAGTGTTATTCAGTTTCCACGTGAATGTTGGCTTTCTCTTATTTATGTTGTTACTGAAGATCATCCTTAGTCCATGGTGATCTGATAGGATGCATGGGATAATTTCAATATTTTTTATGTGTGGAGGCCTGTTTTGTGGCCAATTATATGGTTAATTTTGGAGGAGGTACCATGTGGCGCTGAGAAGAAGGTATATCCTTTTGTTTTAGGATAAAATGTTCTGTAGATATCTATTAAATCCATTTGTTTCATAACTTCTGTTAGTGTCCATGTGTCTCTGTTTAGTTTCTGTTTCCAGGACCTGTCCATTGGTGAGAGTGGGGTGTTGAAGTCTCCCACTATTATTGTGTGAGGTTCAATGTGTGCTTTGAGTTTTACTACATACGGTTTCCTTAGTGAATGTGGCTGCCCTTGTATTCAGAGCATAGGTATTCAGAATTGAGAGTTCATCTTGGTAGATTTTACCTTTGATGAGTATGAAGCTTTCCTCCTTGTCTTTTTGGATAACTTTCAGTTGGAAGTCAATTTTATCCGATATTAGAATGGCTACTCCAGCTTGTTTCTTTGGACCATTTGCTTGGAAAATTGTTTTCCAGCCTTTCACTCTGAGGTAATGTCTATCTTTTTCCCTGAGGTGGGTTTCCTGTAAGCAGCAAAATGTTGGGTCCTGTTTGTATAGCCAGACTATTAGTCTATGTCTTTATATTGGAGAATTAAGTCCATTGATGTTAAGAGAAATTTAAAAAAAGTAATTGTTGCTTCATTTTTTGTTAGGATTCTGATCTTGGGGCTGTCTTCTTTTAGGTTTGTTGAAGGATTACTTTCTTGCATTTTCTAGGGTGTAGTTTCTGTCCTTGTGTTTTCCTGTTATTATCCTTTGAAGGGCTGGATTAGTGGAAAGATATTGTGTGAATTTTGTTTTATCATCGAATACTTTGGTTTCTCCATCTATGGTAATTGAGAGTTTTGCTGGGTATAGTAGCCTAAGTTGGCATTTGTGTTCTCTTAGGGTCTGTATAACATCTGTCCAAGATCTTCTGGCTTTCATAGTCTCTGGTGAGAAGTCTGGTGTAATTCTAATAGGCCTGCCTTTATATGTTAGTTGACCTTTTTCCCTTACTGCTTTTAATATTCTATCTTTATTTAGTGCATTTGTTGTTCTGATTATTATGCATCTGGAGGAATTTCTTTTCTGGTCCAGTCTATTTGGAGTTCTGTAGGCTTCTTGTAGGTTCATGGGCATCTCTTTCTTTAGGCTTGGAAAGTTTTCTTCTATTATTTTGTTGAAGATATTTGCTGGCCCTTTAAGTTGAAAATCTTCATTTTCATCTACTCCTGTTATCCTTAAGTTTGGTCTTCTCATTGTATCCTGGATTTCCTGGTGGTTTTGAGTTAGGATCTTTTTGCATTCTGCTTTTTCTTTGATTGTTGTGCCCATGTTCTCTATGGAATCTTCTGCACCTGAGATTCTCTCTTCCATGTCTTGTATTCTGTTGCTGATGCTCACATCTATGGTTCCTGATTTCTTTCCTAGGATTTCTATCTCCAAAGTTGTCTCACTTTGGGTTTTCTTTATTGTTTCTACTTCCCTTTTTAGGTCCTGGATGGTTTTGTTCAATTCCATTACTTGTTTGGTTGTGGTTTTTCTCTAATTCTTTAAGGACTTCTACCTATTAGCAGTGTTCTCCTGTGTTTCTTTAAGTAAGTTATTAATGCCCTTTAAAGTCCTCAACCAGCATCATGAGATATGATTTTAAATATGAGTCTTGCTTTTTGGGTGTTTTCGGCTTCTAGGGCTGGCTGAGGTGGGAGTGCTGGGTTCTGATGATGGTGAGTGGTCTTGGTTTCTGTTAGTAAGATTCTTATGTTTGCCTTTCACCATCTGGTAATTTCTGGCGTTAGTTGTATAGTTGTCTCTGGTTGGAGCTTGTTCCTCCTGTGATTCTGTTAGCCTCTGTCAGCAGTCCTGGAAGTTCAGCTCTCTCCTGAGTCTCAGTGGTCAGAGTACTCTCTGCAGGCAAGCTCTCCTCCTGCAGGGAAGGTGCACAGAGGTCTGGCATTCAGAGCTGCCTCCTGGCTGAAGATGAAGGTCTGAAACAGAGCCTGTCCCAGAAGCTTGTTGCTTCTGCAGTCCTCACTCTCTTCTGGGCAGACTGGCTCCCTCATCTGCTCTGACAGTCCTGAAATTCACACTTGTTATACTTTCTCAGGTTTGACCCAGAACCTCTTGGCTCCTTCTAATCTGCTTGCTTTCCTTGTGCAGTATTAAAATATTTCCAAGCTCTTCAAATTACTCATTTTAATAGCTTTTCATAAGCACTTTGAATGAATAGTAACAGGGCTTTGTTTTCCAGATGTCAGCTCATGTGTGGGAATAATTCTCCCAGATTTTTATAATTATGACAATTTGGGATAGGAAAGAACAAACAGCACGTTTCATTGGAAACAATTTTCACAAAGTCTGTCTTTGCTTATCTTCTCAGTCCTTCACTATTTATGAACTTGGCACAATCAATACCATGGTGGGCCTTTATGGAAATGACCTAAAAGCTGAAAAGACTGGAGCAGAAAAGGATGCATTCTGGCACCTTATGTGAGAAATAGAAACCACATGGTGAGTTGTAAAGGTGGTGATCAGAGAAGTGGGATTTGCTCAGAATATCAGACGGTGCTGACAAGTGAGCCATACCGACTAAAGTGTTTCCTAGAATGGCATAAAAGCTATCTAGCTCCAAGGAAACTGCACTGTCCTAATTTTCCTACATTCCTTGGGAAGAAAATGTGTCAGTTAGGTTAGAGGGGGCTGGATAGTAGATTGGGAAAAAAAGATGGTATTTCACTCAGACAAGTGATAGCAGGTACTTAGAGAATTAACCAGAAGGCAGGAACTCAGAGGCCATGGAGGAACACTTCTTACAGGCATGCTCCTTCATCACTTGCTCAGCCTGTTCCTCACAGAATCAGCACTGCCTGGGTCCTGGTTCTGTCACCACCCACAGGGGTCTTAGATCTCTCACATCAATCATCATCCAGAAAATGCACTGCAGGGCAATCTTGTAAGGGGATTTTCACAACTGTAGGTCTATTTCCCCAAATGACCTTATGTAGTGCCAAGCTGACATAAAAAGTAACCATTACAGATGGCAAAGATTTGGGTAAATAATCCAGTATTGTAGGCTATTTCTAGCTTCAAATACCTCTAGATGAAAGTTGGTAAATCCTCCAATAATGTGGTCCCACCTTTCTGAGTTAATGACTTTCAAATGATGCCTTTATATATTTTTGAAAATTACTTAAGCTACCAAAGAACTTCATATTGTATGTCTATTGAGAACAGTAATCAGAAAATAAAACATTTTATACTGTGTGGTACATAAACATGGGGTCTGTTAGCTCTGAGAATGATGGCACACAACCCTATGCCCCTTACAACTCTTTACTCCACTAAACACTAATCGTAGAGTATGAAAGAGGTAACCTCTCAATGTGCTAATTTCGCAGACCACTTCCTACAACACAAGGTCTCAAATGGTCCCAGAAGTCCTTGGTATGCTATGCAGGAACTTGGAGGCAGGAACTGAAGCAGAGATTATGGAAGAACATTGCTTACTGGCTTGCTCCCCATAGCTTGCTCAGCTTGCTTTCTGATACAGCCCTAGGCCACCTACCCAAGGACAGCATCCACACTGGGTTGGGATCCCACATCAATCATTATTCAAGTAAATGCTCCACAGAAATGCTCATTGGTTAATTAGATGGAGGCAATTCCTCAGCATATATTCATTCTTCCCAGGTGACTCCAGTTTGTATGAAATGGCAAAACTAACCAGCAGTCTCCATGTTCTTAGATGAACGTTTAGCATAGAAACCATCAGCTGCTAAATACAGTTAGAATGAAAGAATCTTAGAATTGTAGAATTATAAAAGATCATCACTGCAATATAGCTAAGTAGACAAAGTGATTTGAGTATGAATAGAGAGACTATCTGGATCTATGTACCATTCACCTGTCCATATCATATTGGCATGAATAAAGCCAACAACTTTGATCCACTAGAAATCATTTCAAGGAATTCTTACACTGTAACTCACAGAAGACCAGGGGAAGATAGATTTTAAACACCCATGCATTTTTGTTAATGTGGTTGTTATTATTTTGCTTTGTTTTGCATAGCCTTAGTCTGAACATTTATAAAATCTCCCATCTATCAAGCTGCTTCAGGTTTTTTTTTCCAGAGAAGCAAAGTATTAAGACAGACTATACTAACAACTGTATCTTCAGCAGTAAATTTTGTACATGAGAAGTTTTTGAGAGGATGACTAAAATTATTTTTCAACATACAGGCATCCCCTTGTGACCCTGGGTTCTATATCCTTGGATCCTGTGGTTTTTGTGGCTGTCTCTCCTCATCATTATTCCTTCAGCAGCACAGCATGTCAGCTGTTTACTTTATGCTGTGTCGTAGAAATGACTGAGAAGTGATGTAAAGCACACAGGAATGTGTGCCCAGGGTGATACAGATAGAATGCCATTGTATATAAGGGACTTTAGCATCTAAAGATTTGGGATCTCTGGTAGGTTCTAAAACTTTTTTCCCATGGAAATGTGACCACACTTAGATGTCACAAAGTTTGGAGCTAAGACGAAAGGATGGACTATCCAGAGACTACCCCACCCAGGGATCCATGCCATAATCAGTCACCAATCCCAGACACTATTGAATATGACAGCAAGAGTTTGCTGAAGGGACCCTGATATAACTGTCTCGTATGAGGCTATTCCAGTGCCTGGCAAATACAGAAGTGGGTGCTCACAGTCAGCTTTTGGATGGAACACAGGGCCCCCAATGGAGAAGCTAGAGAAAGTACCCCAGGAGCTGAAGGGGTCTGCAACCCTATAAGAGGAACAACAATATGAACTAACCAGAACCCCCAGAGCTCATGTCTCTAGCTGCATATGTAGCAGAAGATGGCCTAGTCGGCCATCATTGGGAAGAGAGGTCCCTTGGTCTTGCAAACTTTATATGCCCCATTACAGGGGAACGCCAGGGCCAAGAAGTGGGAGTGGGTGGATAGAGGAGCAGGGTGGGGGGAGAGTATAGGGAACTTTGGGGATAGCATTTGAAATGTAAATTAAGAAAATATCTAATTTTTTAAAAAAAAGAAAAGAAAAAAGATATCATTCTCTTTCTTCATCCCTAGGAGCGATTTACTTGCCCCATTGGTGGTTCTGACAATGCAGGCCTCTGAACCCTAGCAGAATACAGGGTCGTTTCCATTGGTAATCACTTCAGTTAGGTTCCTCCACAGCCATCCGAACATAAAGATGAACTCAGAAGGAAGTCCTTTGGTATTCTTTGATAATTTCAAAGTGGAAAGAAATTTAGAATCTAAGAACTTTTCAACTGAAAAAAAAAAAAAGTGCCAGTTAGAACTACATGAATCCTCTTTGACTCCCTGTGACATTTAAATACTGTTCTTCCAACCGGACTCGTTTTATCTCAACCAGGCAGAGACTTGACTTCTGAGATGCTGGGGCAAAGCAAGGCCCACTGCGGTGCTTGCAGAAATACCTACATTCTCTTTAGTTCTCTCTCTCCTCCTCTCTCTTCTCCTCCTTCTCCCCTCTACTCTAGTCTTCTTTTCTTTGTACCCAGTAGTACAAGTCGTTTCTCCTCACAAGTTTACTTAAACTTATGAAAAGTGTTCATGATTTTTTTCCTATGGTTTCTATCTCCAGGGTTATCTCCTTTTGGTTTTTCTTAATTGTTTTAACTTCCATTTTTAGGTCCTGGATGGCTTTGTTGAATTCGATCGCCTGTTTGGTGTTATTTTCCTGTATTTCTCTAAGTTGTTTATCTGTGATTTCCTGCATTTCCTTCTTATAGTCCTCCATCATCATCATGACGAGTGACTTTATATTCATGTCCTGCTTTTCTGGTGTGCTGTTGTATCTAGGACTTGATGTGGTGGGTGAGTTTGGATCTGGTGATGCCAAGTACCCTTGGATTCTGTTGCTTCTGTTCTTACGCTTGCCTCCTGCCATCTCTGCCCGAGGAGACCTGGCGTTGGTGCAGACCAGAAAGGACCCGCTGTTCTGCCCTGGGCCTTTATCAATCTCCTGGCTGATGTCTCAAGTTCCACGAGATTGGGCCGGACCTAGACTACCCAAGATACAATTTACTAAACACATGAAACTCAAGAAGAAGGAAGATCAAAATATGGACAAATCACCCCTTCCTAGAATTAAGAACAAAGCACACATTGAAAGAGTTACAGAGATCATGTGTGAAGCTGAATCCAAAGGATGGACCCAATCCCACAGTCAGCCACCAAACATAGACACTATAGCATATGCAAGCAAGATAGTGCTGAAAGGGCCAGGATATAGCTGTCTCATGGGAGACTATACCAATGCCTGGCAAACATGGAGGTGGAAGCTCACAGTCAGATATTAGATGGAACACAGGGTTCCCAAGGAAGGAACTAGAGAAATTACCCAAGGAGCTGAAGGGGTCTTCAACCCTATAGGTGGAAGAATAACATGAACTAACTAGTACCCCCTGAGCTCATGTCTCTAGTTGCATATATTGAAGAGGATGGCCTAGTTGGCCATCATTGGGAAGAGAGGCCCCTTGGTCATGCAGACTTTATATGCCCCAGTACAGGGGAACGCCAGGGCCAAGATGTGGGAGCGGGTGGGTAAGGGAGCAGGGCCAGGAAGGGGGAGGGTATAGGGAACTTTCTGGATAACACTTGAAATGTAAATGAAGAAAATATCTAATAAAAGTTGGGAAAAAAAAGTGTTCAATTTCTCTCTAGAAAAAAGTTAGAGTGTAGAGCTATATACCTCAGGTCCCAGCGACCTAAAAGATTTCTTTATAAAGTTGTTTTGGTAGTTTGATGAATCACTCCCCCAAGCCCATGTCCCCAACAATGGCTTGTGATCCCATAGACATTTGATCCCAACTAGAAGTTTTTCTTCAAGTATTATGGCCTAGCTGGAGATATAAGGTATTCTGTTGTCAGTCTATGTACTGGAGGCTGTCCTTGGAGATCTCTGGCCTGGCGGGCAGTAGAGTTCAAAAGAAGGGGAAAGGGCATGAACAGAGAAGGGTAACTGCCTCCACCACCACCACGGCTGCTGCTGCTGCTGCTGCTGCTGCTGCTGCTGCTGCTGCTGCTGCTGCTGCTACTGCTGTTCTGGTAATGCTGCTCCAGCAGACACTGCACTGGCTGCACTGAGCCTAGCAGATCCAGGCTGAGCCACCCGAGGTGGAGGTTGGGGGTTGGCTAGCCAGTGAGCAGAGTGCAGGGGAGCTCTGCCTGGTGAAAATTTCAGGAGAGAAGTCTCTTCCCAGGCAGGGTTACAGCTCTTATGACAGATGCTCTCAGATGATGGAGTAATTCTCACACCCCTTTATTCCTTCTGGATAGGATCTTATACACAGGTTTGGGGTGGGTTGGGGTCTGACAGCAGATGCTTCCTATTGGCTTGGACTGAGATGTTAGGAATGCCTCATCTACATGTGGAAGGACTTGGGGGCCCTTTCCCTATGTGACTGATGGCCACAATTCTCTCTATGGGTGGCTGTGGCTATGTGATAGGTGCCTGGTGCTGGGAGCAGGTGAAGCTCCTACCTCCCATCCCTTCAGCGTTCCTGGGGCTTCTGGCTTATCTTGTCCTTACCAGGCTTCCTCTCACAGTCCACCACCCCACACCATATTATATGTGTAAGGTTACATAACAACTCAAACTGAGATGTTCAAGACAACCAACTTTTATTGTTTTCTGTAGCTTGCAGGCCCAAAATCTGAGAACTGCTTAACGGGCTAGGAATTAACTCAAGATGTCTGAGAAGCTTATAGTGCTGGGGCTAGCTGGGGCTGTGGTCTCTTTAAAAGGCTCAACTACAGGAAAAGCTGCTTCCAGCCTCAATCACACAACCACCACCAGGCCTCAATTAATCCTGGCTATTTAGGGGACCACTGTTCCATACCACTTACCTCTATCCATAGACAAGTTGAGTCATCTTATGACATGACAGTTCACTTCCTTCATGGAAAATAATAAGAGGACAGGGGAGGAGAGAAGGGGGAAAAGAGAGGAAGAAAAAAGAAACGAAAAGAGAAAGAGAGAGAGAGAGAGAGAGAGAGAGAGAGAGAGTCTTTTGTAAACAAATTTTAAAACATATTCTATTTAAACCATTCTTTTGTCACACTGCACTAGTTCCACAGATCAACCTTCAGGGGTGAAAGGTTTGTGACAAAGGTTTGGTGGAGGTTTTCCCTTACAGAAAACAAGAATACAGCTCCAACTGTTAATTATGAGTGACTCAGAAAGCATAACAGTTAGGGCTAATGAGGATGCCCAGGAAGCCGGTAGAATTTCCAACAGGCTTTGAATGATGGGAGATGGGAGAACCTAACAGGTGAGCAGAAGATGGGAACCATTTCGGGGGGTCAAAGGACCAAGGAGGAGATGATTGTCAATGAGCTGAAGAAACTAGCTCCAGTTATATTTTATTGTGACAAACTTCTGCTTCCTAGAACCAATAAATGTCTCAAGAGAAGATAACGTTGAGTTTTACTGCCTCTACTTCTGATTTGTAACTCTCTGACACTGCAATCTATGATGCACTGGTGTCTCTTGAAAAACTGCTCCACAGATAATGTGCAGATATCAACCCCAAGATAAGGAAAGTCACACCAAGATCACTTGTAACACAAGCCTGGAGACTATCCTGGAGGTACTTACTCACTGCAGCTGTGCTTCCTGCAGCATAGCAGACAGCTACCGGATCATAAAGCCATGACCCTTATTTTTCATATTAAAGACGTCATCACAAAAGATAGGATTAATAAAACATGAAGGAGTTTTGGTGAACTGTTTTTATGGTGTCTAATAGGTAATGGTTAGTAGTCTTATCAATGAGATAATTCTCATCTCATTTAGTCTCCTAAATTATTTAGATTTGAAATAAACAAAATAAAACGATCCTTCCATGTTGAATTTTTGTTTGTTCCCTCTCTAATAGGATGTGCGGACCCACATTTACCAGGCATGCAGTACTATTTACCTGCAATCCTATCAGTAGATCTGAGTACTGAGTGACATAATACTATGAAGTACTCATGCTAGGTCAAATTTGGCTAGGTCTGAACTTCACTGTCTTTTGTATATGGGGTAAAATAAACACCTTCACAATGTTGGCAAGCTTCACTACCATATAACTCAAGAAATTTTTATCTTCCCAAGCTGAATTCTCAACTTGTTACACATTAAGCTCCCATCTCTCTACCTCTACACCATAATAATCACCATTCCACATTCTGTTTCTATGGATTTGACTAACTCATGTACTGACTATACATGGAATCATACCATACCTGTGCCTGCCTTATTTCACATATCACATATCACATATCACAACGCCTTTAAGGGTCACTCATGGCTCATGACTACCCTAAATATATTTTGTTCATAAAGAAAGTCAGATCCTTGACTAAAAAAATAAGTGGAGTTTGTTTAGACCTTAGAGAAAATGTATAGTTTCATTTCCCACAATATGATGCATATAAGAATGGATAAGGGCAATATACTTTTATGCCTGAAGTAAAAACAGAAAGGTATATGCTGCTGTCATTGCCTGTGAGAACTTAGGCAAGATTGTCCTCATGGAATCCACATCTGGATTCTATGACATAAGGCAGGAAGGAGTAAGAGCTGTATTTCCTCATTCACGCAGCCTACAGTCTTCTTAAATGCTTCTCAAAGATTTGACTTATGCATTTTTCTTGCACTCACTAAAATTGGATAAAGGATTCCAAGCGTATTTAATCTTTAATATATTTTACTGCCTGTGAAGAGCCGTATATGTTTTGGCAGTTAGTTAAATTCGTGTTCTAAGCAATGGTGTTATTATGATCTCATTGTGATATATATATATATATATATATATATATATATATATATATATATATATATGAGAGAGAGAGAGAGAGAGAGAGAGAGAGAGAGAGAGAGAGAGAATGAATCAGTGTCTCGGTAACTTACAATGGGGAGAATTGGCCATCTAAACTGTTCCCACCTGTGATATTAAAAAGGCATTGCAGATGATACCACCTTAGCCTGCTGTTGTAAGATGCAGAAAAATTTAGAAGATGAAAAAAGAGTCTTTGATAACAGACATAATTTAAGTTTCCTGAAAATCTTTTTTTATTATTATTTTATTCCCTGAGAATTTTATAGAGTATATTCTTAACAATTCTTGCCTTTTCCCCAACTCCTCCTAGATATTCTGCCACACACACGCACTTCATATCCTCCTGGAATCTCCTTAAGACCCAAACGAAACATAGAAATGCCTTTGGAAAGAATTTTGATTGTTAGACTGCTGTTTACATTCAATTCTATGGCAGAAAGTATGGACACCGTCGTCGTCGT
>LR750072.1:740512-813751 GCA_902729485.2 Mus minutoides
GGACACCTCAGTCCCACTTGGGAGAAAGAAGAAAGAAATCACAAGTGGAGAGGGAGGGTGAACCAGGAAGAGAAAGCGGGAGGGGTGGGAGGAGCTTTGGGCGGGGAGAGGGGAACCTGATCTGGTATTGGGTGAGAAAAAGGACTGAAGCCCTGAGGGTCAGCAGAGAGAATGTAAACAGGCAACTTCAGGAGATAGGAGGTTGGGGAGATAACCGCCCCCTCCTCCCTAGAATGCATCAGAGACCTGAGAGGTGAGAGACTCAGGACTCAAAGGGAGAACCTTCGATGAAATGCCCACCCAAGAGTAGGGAGAGGGAACTTGTAGAGCCCACCTCCAGCAGGAAGTCAGGACATCAAGCAAATGGTGTTTTGTTTTGTTTTGTTTTTTGTTTCTTTCTTTTTTTTTTTTTTTTTTTGACACAAACCTCAGCCATTTATGTGTACAAAAGTGGAGTGCTGGGAGTGAGGGGTTGTGGGAATCATGACACTACAGACGGAAAATGTTCTTAAAGAGGTAGAGCTTAGACAATTTGTTCCCCAAGTCATTTTCTTGTGTAGATTACTTTACATGAACTCTATGTGCCTACAGCATAGAGCAGTGGTTCTTGACCTTCCTAATGCTGTAACCCTTTAGTATCTCACACAGTGTGGATCCCCAACCATAAAATGATTTTCATTGCTACTTCATAAGTATAATTCTGCTACTGTTATGAATCACAGTGTAAATATCTGGAATGTACTACATCTAATATTTGACCCCTGTGAAAGGGTCATTTGACCCCCCCAAAGGGGTCATGACCTACAGGTTGAGAAGCACTGATGTAGACTGAGCTAAGGATACAAACATGGAAAAATTCCTGTACAAGGAGATGAGTGTCCTCTCTAATGATAACAAATTCTATATTCTAGGTATAATTAAGAGAATCTTCTAAACAGCATTGCTCTTAGCTACGACCACTGATTGGTCAGTGTCTGTCCCTCCCATGGTCCTTGCACATGGGCACATGCTCACCTTATAGATTCTCTTGCCACCAGTGTGGTACCTGGCATCAGGATAGGGCTAAGTTCCTTATGAATTGATGTCAGTAAACAAAGGAGGCAGCTGCTTGGTCTCAAACTACACTTTGAGACATGAGTCACTTGGCAAAATCTACAAAGGCAAAGACTATTTCACATCCCTTTCCACATCCTTCAAGTCTCCAGACAGAGCACAGTTACCAAATGCTGGGTTATGGAATGAAGCCCATGGCTCTCCTTGAGCCCTTGCCAGACTATGGCACCTGCTCTTTTGTGTTGCCATGCCTCTACATATGCCACTTGAGCCCATGAATCTTTTTCTTCTTTCTCTTCTCAAGAACCCAGGCTTTTAGGACCCACTGCTGTCTCTTTTATAGGTATTAAGACAGGATTTGCAACCGGTCGTCTTGCAAACAAATTACTGGATTATTCATCTGTTCCATACAGTAAAGAGGTTCTTTGAAGGCTGTGCTTTTGACTTTCTCAATTTTTAGTGACATGTTATATCACTCATAATAGATGCTCATTAAATAGTTGTTAAAGTCTCTAAAAGATATATCAGTGGACTGCCTGAAAAAGCTACAAGAACGGGTAAGTACCAGCTCTTTTTCTTAAACAGACATCTTTAAAGATAAAGATAAGTAGTTTACCTATTAAGAACACATAGGCCAACTATTAGCTGATTTGGATGCAGCAAACAGAAATTAAATGTCATGTACCATCTGGGACTTCTGATGATGACCTGTCATTCTCAGGTTTACATTGGGCTTAAACTTGGTCCCAATGTGGGGAATCATTTTCCCCCCTCTGTGTCTCTAAATTACACAACTTTTAGTTTAGTCTAAGAAGTATAGCTCAAGATTTAACTACATCATACTGAAATTATTTTCTGTCTTTTTGCTGTAGCCATGACAATTTGCTGCTGTTAAGCTCTTTCTTCAAAATTAGAAGATGAAAGGAGGGAATTTTTCCAGCATCTTTTAAACTTCACCTAATTACTAGTCACATCAAGAAAGTGTTTCTCATCAAAATCTCCTTTGGTCTATTGTACTAGATTCATTTTCTCTGTCACATGAAAGTGCCATAAATTTTGATAGAGGACCCAATTACAGTTTTCACAAGAAAATTTAGTCAATCTTTAAAGATATCTGTTTAAGAAAAAGAGCTGGTACTTTCTTAGACACAGACTTAGACATAGACAACTGTGAGGTATGTTTGTCTTGTAAATGTTTTCTTTTTCTTGAATTTATTCCTGTTGATTTTTTTCCTGTTCTGATCTTGAAAGTCTGAGACAATCTAACCTTACCTGACTAGTGCCAAAGATTCTCATGTACATGCCTGATGAGAAACTGTTCACACACAAAGGGGACTGGAACACACAACTTTTATCTAAAAGAGCACAAAGCATTTGAGTTAAACAAAAGTATGAGAATTAACATGACCCAGCAGACTAAAAATAATTCAGGGTTAATGTCACAAATTAATGTTGGAGGTATTATGAAGTGGTGAATAGACTGGAGTTTTTGAAAAGAATCTGGTAGATACAAGAAAAGCCACGGCGATCATCATCACTCTCTCTGCCCTAACCAAAATGAGGGTGCCCTAGAAAGCAAGCTTCAAATTCTATTTTTGACAATGTCAAATCCATTTTGTGAAATTGAAAAGTTCTACAAGCAGCTGAACATTAGAACATAAAAGAAATTTCTCAGGACATCATTTCTTAAGGTGACATGTGCTGGTTCCCACATACAAACAAAAGAAACAGAAGTCCTGCGATTATCTTAATTGTAATGAATTTTGCATAATTATTGCAATTCTTATTACTCTTGGCACAAAATGATCTGACCTTGGCAAACTATAAGTTTGAGAACAAGATCAGGAGTCTGGGAAAGGGGCTTCACTCCTGATGTTTTCTTACTGTGTTCCTGTGGTTTATTTATTTATTTAGTTAGTTAGTTAGTTGGGGTTCCAGTTTATCTGTTCCTAAAATGAAGAGCCTGAGGAACACCATCCCAATGCATGTTTTGTGACTAAAGGATAACTTCCTTTGCCTTTAAAACTCAGACATCCTGTATGACCTGTGAACTTGAATAAGCTACAGGTCTGACAAAAGTGAGGAGACAAGAACTGACTTAGAAGACAAAGGCAATGCTGGAGCTACAGCTCTGCAGGTAAGAGTGAGCACTGCCCTTGCAGAGGACCTGAGTGTGGTTCTCAACACCCGTATCAAGTAACTCAAAGCTACCTTTAACTCCAGCATCAAAGGATCTGATGTACTTTTCTGGCCTCCACAACACCTATGCTCATATGAACAAAACTCCACATATATATATATATATGGAGGTTGTGTGTGTGTGTGTATGTGTGTGTGTGTGTGTGTGTGTGTGTGTGTGTGTAGAGAAAGAGAGATCATTTTATTTTTAAAAAGGAGCAACATGTACTCATGTTTTTGCATATGGACATCTGTAAATAAGATCAAAGTGCAAAAGAGAAAAAAGAAGATTAAATCTAGAAGGGTACATCCATTGCTAACTGCATGTTTACTCTGCTTAGGTTGGTAGAAGCTATATCTAGAACACAGCTTTTTAAACTGTGGGTCTTGGCTTCAAATGGCATCTCATAACTGAATATGGGAGACACAAAAATTGGCATCAGTAACAGGTTTCTTCATGCTCAAAAATAAATAATAATAATAATAATTTAAAATCCAACACATAAAGAACCCAGGATATTTCTGTCAGGGCTGGCTAGTATGGCATCATACCAGACTGCAGCCTTGGTTCTGAATACACAACACAGATGCTTTACACTGAGCATGCTCTCTGGCCACAGATCACAAATATGCACTGCCTGAAGCATCATGAACCAAATTCATGACTCTACTGTGAAGTACAGAGATGTGCTATCCGTTTAAAACCTCTGCTCTTCTGAAAACCCAGTGATTCAGTTGCAGGAATGATGCCTGCTATGGTGACCTCCCATCATCCCTCACATGCAGCCTACGAGTTTCTTTCGGTGTATTACGTTAGGATATTTGATTTATTACACTGCTGCTGAGCTCCTGATGAGTCCCATTAAATGAATTTTGACTTCAGGTTAGAATACAACTTCTAGCAATTTCTGAACACACTTCTGCTATTCTGTCCTACATATTTATACAAAGTGGTATTCTCAGCACTGTCAATTATCAAAAAAATATATAGATTAACTCTGAGAAGCACTGTGATTATCTACATTCTACAGTGTTAAATATTCAGTCAAGATTTAATCTGATTTTTCTATACCTGAGTATGTATACATGAATATATGATATGCTTATATGAGCCCATGATGGAGGTCAGAGAGTGACCTTGTGAGGCTCTTTCCTACCTCTTTCTTTATGTAAATTCCAGAAATAAAATTCTACTCCTTGGGCTCATACAGCAAATCCCTTATTCACTGAACTATCTTGCCAAACACAGATCTAACTTTTTAATTAAAAAATCAAGAGTATAAATTTTATATATACATATCAGTTTTCAAGTTTAATAAATGATAGATATGTACATAAAAGGATTTTCTTTAAAATTATCTATTATTTATTATCAATAAATATTTTGGATACTTATTTTATGTACCCATATACCCAGGTCATGTATAAATTTTTCAGGCACAGAATGCTTCCCAAGTGGTTAAAATTTAAGAAACCCTACTCAGGATATAGAGGAATCTAAAGCCCAGACTCAACTTGATGGGAAAGAATTTTTCACTGTGTTAATAATCTTTTTGATAGATTCAGGGGAGGAGAAGAAATATATGAGAAATAATTGCCACTTAAATTCCCAAAAGTGTCCTAACTATGTTTAGTACACATTTGTCATTCTTTTCTGAACACATCTAAAGTCCTTAGCTCTATCCCCAAATAGCACAGCATATAATCTCTTATATAAAGTATGAAGGAACAGAACTCTATAGCCTATGTAACTCCTCTCAAACCTTATTGCTCCATAAATATAACACAAAGGCTGAAAACTAGAGATTGTCTACACATCTCCCAATTTTTGTTTATCTTTTCTACAACAATAGAAGTCCCAAGTTCATTTAGGCATGCCTCTCTAGAATAGATATTCACACCATATGATATTTTGGTCAACAAAGGACATGTGTGACAGTGGTCCCATTGGAAAACTGTTTTCCAGGGCCAACAGCCTATATTTACAAACAAAAAGCATCACCACATTGGCTTATGTGTTTATTGTTTGTATCTCCTTGTCAATCCCAATGGCAAAGGTAAGTTGCTCTGACATAGACTATGTCCCACTTGATAGTTACTCTTGACTGTCAACTTGCCTAAGAGAGTGGTAAAGCATACTTCTGTGTGTGTCACTGTGCTACATCCACTCCAGTAGTGACCAGCATGACAGGCCCAAAAGCCTGGACGCAGTCCCAAGGCAAAGAGTTCACAGAAACTTAGTCTCCTGGAACAGTGGCATGCAGTATAATGAATGCTCCAAACTTGTCCTTGTGAATGGATCTGTGTGATTTCTTTCAGTATTGTTTTATTATAGGTGCCTCAAAGCAATGACTTGCCAAATACCTAAGCAAAATCGAACTTTGCTTCCTGGTTTTCACCAATGCCCTAGGTATTGCCCTAGGTAGTCCTTGAGCCGACCCTGAGCTTGGAATTCAGTAAGAATGTTACCTATTCAGTAACATTCAAATTTACCTCTAGTAGAGACAGTGAAAATAATTAGGCATTACTATCTACTACATAGAGTGAGAAATCTCAGGGCAAGCTTAGCAAAGTATACTTAGAATCTTCATTATAGTCAGGTATGGCAGACTACATTGCATAATAGAAGAAAGTTGGTGAGTTTTTCTGACAAATGGAGATTCCATACAGATACTTAAAAGAGAAGCCAAGTTACTCCCATAAGCAAGAATTTACAATGACCTAGGAAGAAGGAAGGTTGTGGTCTAAGAAGGAACTAGAACAAATACTTAGAACTATAGATGGCTGAGTTACACCCATACACAGACAATGGCCTAGGTGGAACATGGACTATACAATAGACTAGAATTGGAACTATGGCAAGGACAACGACCCCTTCAGCTGCTTGGGTACTTTCTCTAGCTCCTCCATTGGAGGCCCTGTGTTCCATCCAATAAATGACTGTGAGCATCTACTTCTGAATTTGCCAGGCACTGGCATACCCTCACACAAGACAGCTATATCAGGGTCCTTTCAGCAAAATCTTGCTGGCATATGCAATAGTGTCTGGGTTTGGTGGCTGATTATGGGATGGATCCCCAGGTGGGATAGTCTCTGGATAGTCCATCCTTTCCTCTTAGCTCCAAACTATGTCTCTGTAACTCCTTCCATGGGTATTTTGTTCCATTCTAAGGAGGAATGAAGTATCCACACATTGGTCTTCCTTCTTCTTGATTTTCTTCTGTTTTGCAAATTGTATCTTGGGTATTCTAAGTTTCTGGGCTAATATCCACGTATCAGTAAGTGCATATCAAGTGACTTCTTTTGTGATTGGGTTACTTCATTAAGGATGATATCCTCCAGATACATCCATTTGCCCAACAATTTCATAAATTCATTGTTTTCAATAGCTAAGTAGTACTCCATTGTGTAAATGTACCACATTTTCTGTATCCATTCCTCTGTTGAGGGACATCTGGGTTGTTTCCAGCTTCTGGCTATTATAAATAAGGCTGCTATGAACATAGTGGAGCATGTGTTCTTATGACCAGTTGGAACATCTTCTGGGTATATGCCCAGGAGAGGTATTGCTGGATCTTCCGGTAATACTATGTCCAACTTTCTGAGGAACCACCAGACTGACTTCCAGAGTGGTTGTACAATCTTGCAATCCCACCAGCGATGGAGGAGTGTTCCTCTTTCACCACATCCTTGCCAGCATCTGCTGTCACCTGAATTTTTGATCTTAGCCATTCTGACTGGTGTGAGGTGGAATCTCAAGGTTGTTTTGATTTGCATTTCCCTGATGACTAAGGATGTTGAACATTTTTTTCAGGTGCTTCTCAGCCCTTCGGTATTCCTCAGTTGAGAATTCTTTGTTGAGCTCTGTACCCCATTTTTAATGGGGTTATTTGAATTTCTGGAGTCTAGCTTCTTGAGCTCTTTGTATATGCTGGATATTATTCCTCTATCAGATTTAGAATTGGTAAAGATCCTTTCCCAATCTGTTGGTGGCCTTTTTGTCTTATTGACAGTGTCTTTTGCCTTACAGAAGCTTTGCAATTTTATGAGGTCCCACTTGTCAATTCTTGATCTTACAGCACAAGCCATTGCTGTTCTGTTTAGGAATTTTCCCCCTGTGCCCATATCTTCAAGACTTTTCGGTGGAACTGCTTTTGATCCCAGTTGTTAACATTGATTTTTATCCCAGTTGGTTCCTGTTAGCTTTTTTTTTTCAATTAGATATTTTCTTCATTTACATTTCAAATGCTATCCTGAAAGTCCCCTATACCCTCCCCCTACCCTACTCCCCTACCCAGCCACTCCCACTTCTTGGCTAGAGAAAGTACCCAAGGAGCTGAAGGGGTCTGCAACCCTATAGGTGGAACAACAATATGAACTAACCAGTACCCCTAGAGCTCCTGTCTCTAGCTGCATATGTAGCAGAAGATGGCCTAGTCGGCCATCATTGGGAAAAGAGGTCTCTTGGTCTTGCAAACTTTATATGTCCCAGTACAGGGGAACGCCAGGGCCTGTTAGCTTTTTGTATGCATTCCTCTGTTTTGTGTAAAAGTTACTTAAAAGACTGGTGCTAGCTTTAAGACAAATTGCATTCAGATACAGCACTCCCTTGTGTCCCTGTTTTTTTGTCATCCATGCCAACTCCTTACTCACCTGTAATGGGAACCCCCAAGAATTCTCCCACAGATTGAGGGAGGCTGACTGGGGCCAGTCTGCAGCATCACTGAGGGTGCCTCTAGAAATGATTAGATCATGAGGACTCTGACCTAATGAATGTTTTAATATATTGGTGGCTTCAGACTTTGAATAGGCTATTGGAAGGTGGTAGAACCATAGAAGTAGGAGCCTGGTGGAGGAAGGAGGTCATGGGGGCATGAGGGGGATATTAGGGTGGGGCTAGTTATATGTTATGCTAGTTGCTTATCATTGTTGCTTCCTGTGCACTATGGACTGGGTAACCTCTATTACATGCTCCATATTACTATAAGCCTACAGCCAAGGACTAAGAGTGGAACTCTATGAGATCACGAATCAAAACCTTTCTTCCTTTAAGACACTTTTAATCAGATATTTTGTCTCAAGAACAGAAAAGTAACAAATACAAATTCTAAAAGGTTTAAATAGCTAGTTATTTTAGTTAGGGTTTCTATTGCTGTGAAAAGACACCCTGATCATGGCAACTCCTCTAAAGGAAAATATTTAATTAGGGCTGGCTTACAGTTCAGAGGTTTAGTTCATTATCATCATGGTGGGAAACATGGCAGCATGCAGGTAGACATAGTGCTGGAGAAGGAGCTGAGAGTTCTACACTTTGGTATGAAGGCAGCAAGAAGTGAACTGTCCTGAACTCAGAGACCTAGAAATCAGAGCACCCAGTCACACACCTCCTATAACAAAGCAACACCTACTCCAAGACCATACTTCCTCCAACAAAGCCACACCTATCACAAGGCCACACCTCCTCCAACAAAGTCACACCCACTCCAAGGCCACACCTCCTAAAAGTACTACTCCTATGGGCTTATAGAGGCCATTTTCTTTCAAACCACCACACTAGCACTTTGCAGGGAAAAACATTCTTGGCCTTAGTCTTAAAAGATGGGAGCCATTCAACTGTGAGGACTCTGGTCACTGAAGTGACTCGAGAGATCAGCTTTCCCCTGACTCTGCTTTACAACTTGTTCATATCTATTATTAACACACCTAGCATCCTTGCAGTATTTTATACCTCACATTTCACTGTGCAGGGGTTTCACTGTTCCCCAGAGACATCACTTTTTTTGAAAAGTTGTCACATTCCCACAAGAAAAAGTGAATTTTAAAGGAAATCAAGTTGTAGAAATGAGTGGTCTATCAAATTGTAGAAGTCAGTGGTCTATCAAATTGTAGAAGTCAGTGGTCTGGGCTTCCATGTTTGATTACAGATGCTGATGCTTCTCATTCACCGTTTAATGACAAAGTCCCAAGTTCTTCTCTCTCAAGAGAGGAAATCGAATTTCACTTCGCAACCAGTGACATCTTGCCATTGTTAGGGAAAGTGAGATCTAGGCCAGTATGATCTACATATCAAGTTCAGGTCAGCCAGAGCTGTGTAGTCAGACCTAGTTTTTAAAAAGAAAAGAAAAAAGGAAAAAGGAAAAAGAAAATTTAAACAGAATTTTATCTGACAACAATAAACAAGAATCTATAAAAAAAAAAGCTACATGTATCAAAATAGTCAATAATCAAAGGTGGAAAAATAACAGATGGTCATGCTCTGAAGTATAAACTTTACATCATGGATCAGAAAAGCATGTATCCTTCTAACAGAAAAGAACAATACTGGGTTTAAATGTGCCAAGCTCTCAGATACCTTCTTTCAATATATGAAGAAAATTTAAGAAAACATTTGGGTCCTTAAGAAGCAATGGACACTTTACACATACAAAATCTTTTGTTAAGAAGAAGGAGGAGGAGGAAGAGAAGGAGGAGGTACCTCAGTTGATGTGAAAAGCAGTCAACACATGAGAAATATATTCTTCTTATATTTTAATGGATTTTTAAACTTAGATTCATTTTAAATGTCATAACATAACATGATTTCATTACTACTTGTTAGAATCCAAAATCTATCCAAATAATTATGTATGTATGTACAGAAAACTTAACTTTGTCAGGAGTATGCTATATGCATTAAAGATATCATAATCATATTGTTTATGTTATCTCATAAAGGCGGGCTTCCTAGTCAAGTAGCTGCTATCCCACATGGTTTGAAGTACTATTAACATGGAAATGTGTCCCATGCTTATCTGACAAACACTGTGGACATTAAGTATTTAGATAAAAACAAAGTAAAATATTACAAGTGTTTTACAGTTTGATTACATGTTGAAATATATTGGACTAGACAATCTACCATTGAAGTGAACACTTTAGCGTTCTAGCCATGACGACTGGAAGAGTTTAAATTATACACAAGGCTTGTATTGAATTTCTACCGGGCAGTGCAACTCTGGAGGACCATAAAAGATTCTTCCTCAGAGGCAACTGCCAGCTTTCAGAGTGTGAGAAATAAGACATGACCACAACATTAGCAGTTAGAAAAGTGGAATTGTATTTCATTTACTTCACTGAGATTAAAAAGCTGCCGTGCATAACCCCTAAGTATATAACCAGGCACGCAAGAATATAATGCCTAAAATCTATTGTTCTTTTAATTTTCCCCTCATTTTAATATTATTTATTCCAAAAGGAAATTTTATATATATTCAGTTCAAGATAAGGTATTTGTTATAATCAGTGCATCTCAACCTTCCTAATGCTGCAACCCTTTAATACAGTTCCTCATATGGTAGTGACCCCCAACCATTATAAACTGCAGTGTAAACATTTTTGGAGAGAGAAGTTTGTCAAAAGGGTTGCAATCTACAGGTTGAGAACCACTGGCTATAAGAGAAGCACTAGATGGCTGTCTTAGTTAGGGTTTTGCTGCTGTGAACAGACACCATGACCAGGGGAACTCTTAATAAAGACAATATTCAGTCCATTATCATCAGGGTGAGAACATGGCAGTGTCCAAGCAGACATGGTGCATGAGGAGCTGAGATTTCTACATCTTCATCTGGAGGCTTCTAGCAGAATACTGGCTTCCAGGCAGCTAGGATGAGGGTCTTAAAGCCCATGCCCACAGTGACACATCTACTCCAAAAAGGCTACACCCACTCCAACAGGGCCACACCTTCTAATAGTGCCACTTCCTGGGCATACACAAATCATAACAACAGCCAAATGCAGCTGAATCACAGGAACAAGGTGTCCAGGCAAGTCAAAATAGCCATACCCAGACCCAACTGGACCAAAAGAAACCGTTTAAAGAACAAGGCTTCAGTGCCTAACCCATCTCTGTAAATGAGAACTATTTTCATTGTTGCCCATTTACAACCAGAGCAAAGTGCTAGCTTAGCAGGTCAGAGGAGAATAAATCTCTAACAGTAAACTGTGTCTACCTCTCAAAATTCCCCCATGCTTGGCCTCTAAAGATGATTGACCCAATCTCACTCAGCTATGAACCTTAAAACAGCAACTTAAGAGTGCTTTTTCTTGCTGAAGGAGTTCAAACATTCTAACAAGCTTTCTAAACTACTAGCTTTGCCTTTCTTGTATCATGTCACCTAATAGAGTGGCAAGTGATAGCTCTCAGACTGCGCTGAATAATTGTACTCAGCTATTTTCATTGTTTTCAGTGGCTTGTGCAGGACACAGACACTTGACCCACAGAAAGGCCACCCTTTGGACTTCCACATAAGACCCACTTGAATCTTATCTACCACTGGTCTTTGAGTGTCAAGTACTGCCAAGAAAGCTCTATATCACTCCACTGTTTTGTTTTGTTTTGTTTTGTTTTTAACCTTTCTTCCAAGTCAATAAGAAAATCCTCATTCTCATTTCTAACAGTCAAGAGTAGGAATGCCTAAGAGACCATTTGTAATTTCATTTTTGAGTTTCTCATATACTTCATAGACATTTTTACATATTGCATAATGTATTAGACCTTTAAAGGTATCTTCACTGTGATATAGTTGGGAATATATCATTAAGGTAGGAATGCTGTTTCTCAGTTGGGAGGGGGGGCTTGAAGCCAAAAAAACAAGCAATGTCCTTCCAAACTTAAAACTTAATGACATTAAGGAGCATGAAATGGCATTTCCTTCATTTCTATATAAACGTAATAAATGGTGGGTACATGCTAGCAACACAGTGAGAAAGACTCTATTCCATTACTTTCCTGTTGTAAAAGGAGGAGAGGTGGCCAGATATGGGTTTACCTTCTACATGAGGGTCTTAGTATTGGGTGGGTCTTTTGGGGGAGTTGCTTTATTTTATAATAAAATAAATTGTAATAATATAAAACAAAAATCAATACATCAGAATTGGACAAAATAAACAGAAGGAAAAGAACCAAGAGAGGACAAAGAATCAGAGACCCACTCATTCATGCACTCAAAAAGACCATAAAAACACTAAACTGAAAACGATACCATTTGTAGAGGACCTGGTACAGACCTGTGCATGCTGCCTCAGCCTCTTAGTTCATGATCTTTGGTCATGTTGATTCAGAGGACCTTCTTCTCTTGGTGTCCTCCTTCAGCTCTGGTTCTTTTTTTTTTTTTTTTCTGCGTCCTCTTCCATGGGGTTTCCTGAGCCCTGAGAGGATACATTTAATAGAGACATCCTATTTAGGGCAGAGTGTTATAAAGTCTTTCACTCTCTACTTATTGTCTGACTGTGTGTATTTACATTTCTTCCCATCTGCTGTAGGTAGACTCTTTTCTGATGATGGCTGAGCAAAGCACTGATCTATGAGTACAGCAGAATGCCTTTGGGAGTCATCTTATTGCAATGGTTTACTGTTTTGTTTTGGTTGGTTTTGTTTTGTTTTGTTTTGTTTTGTTTTCAGAAAAGTAGTATTTGCTTTCCCCTAGGACCCTAGGCTATCTAGTTTCATGTTCTTGGTTACCCAGTCTGTGTTGGATATGAGTTCTGTCTTGTGGAATGGACTTTAAATCAAGTCAGATATTGATTGGTTACTCCCACAAGGATTGTGCTACCATTTACTAGCATATCTTGCAGGCAGGGCACTATTGTAGTTCAAAGGATTTGTGCCTGGGTTGGTATTTTACATTAAGTAACATGCAGAGTATCTTCCTATACTAAAGACCCTAGGACACAGAAGTGAAAGCATGCTTGCTCTCATATGTGGATCCTATATTCTAATTTTGACATATGTGTATGTAGAGAGGGGTATCATAGGTCATGAAACTAGGAAGGGGAAAAAGAGGTCTTAGGGAGAATTAGCAATGGGAGAGGATACCTAGAACACATGTGATATGAAAGCCCAAAGGTGGATGCTGGGAAAGGAGGAGTACCAGCAGGGAGGAGGAAGCAGCAGAGGAAAGAAAGGGGAAGAAGGACCAACAAAACAAAATGCATATGAAGATGGCATTATTATATGGCATATTTTATATGACATATATTTAAAATATTATTTTGTGTTATATTTTCTAAAATTATAGATGATAGATAGATAGATGATTGATAAAGATTATTGATAGAAAGGTAGGTAGGTAGGTAGATAAGATAGATGATAGATATATAAGATAGATGATAGACAGGTGAGATAGGTGATAGATAGATAGATAGATAGATAGATAGATAGATAGATAGATAGATAGATAGATAGACAGACAGATAGGACAATTTTGATTTAAAATGTGATACTAACTGAAATATGTGTCTGAGGATCTGACTCGGATGCAGTATGTGCAAATGTGCTGAAGTCAGTCAGGGATGGGCTGGTGTGGTGAGGGTAATGGGCTGCAATCAAAAGGATCTGAGGAACTAAGAGTATGTGTGACAGACACCACATTCACAACCTTTCTCTCTGGGGCTCACGTTTTGCTTCTGTAGTCTTATTACTTTGTGGTCACATCTTAGAAACTACAAAGTCAATAGGTCAACTTTAACATAAAATCTCTTCAGTAAAGAAAAAAAAGCCACTTTTGCAGAAGGTGAATACCATGTGCTACTGTCTCAAATTCTCTGCAGTACAGCACCAGGAAATTGTGACAGATATCAGCAAAGAATTACTGTCCCACTTACAAAAAGTTCCCATGGGTACCAGTTGTGGCCTGTGTGGCCAAGTAGGCATTAGCTACATCACTCAGGGTTTGCAGAGTGATCAAATAGGCAGACGTCTGTGTCAAGGAGGTGTGCTTAAAAAACCTAGGAGACTCTTAGGGCAGAGAGAGCCCAGCAGAGCCTAGCTCATCCTCAGAGCCTGGAGAGGCCAAATGACTTCAGATCACGGTAATTTTTTATATCAGAATTAATCCCAGGTAAGACCTTAATGCAAAGTATTTAGAACAATAAGCACAGATTTCAGATTAGAATGTTTTAACTCAGTGGGTATTTCAATATTATTACTTATTAGATGTGGTGTTCATGAATGTAATAGTAATTGAGGCAGGCAGGGATTGAATCATTTTAAATTTCCCCAGGAAATGTAATAATGAAAGGAGTCTGTAAAGAAAGAAAAAAAAAAGGAAAAGAAAGAAAAACAAAAAGAAAAAAATACCTGATTGAAACATTTCCAACTAAATATACCTATTATAATGCTGGATTTCCTTATGTGGAATAGAATTTATATTAAAATCACTATATTGCTGCTGAGATTTAATAGTGATATGTTTTGAGATTTGTTCCACTGGCTCAACAAGAACAGGATGTCATGATGTGTACCTCCCATAACACTTGAGAATAATCAGTTCTGCTATAGAAGATGAGAGAAGTTAACAGGAGGGTCTGAGCACATAAAAAGTTGTTTCACAAAAGACAAAGGAAACAAGCAATGCTTAGAAATCATGTCAAGTATAAATAAGAGTAAACAAGTAACTTGTAAGACCTAGGAAGAATTCATGTGCTATGTTAAATATAGGCAGTAATGATGCCAATCATCAGCCTGTGGGATATATTTAAAGCTTGTTGGAGCCAAGAGGATTTTTTTCTTTTTCTTTTTTTAAAATATAGAAAGTAATGGAAAAACAAAATCATGTCCTCTCTAGGATAACAGCTTAGGTGAATCCAAATTTAGCACCTGTTGATGATACCAAGCATGACCTCAAACAGACTCATATCAGCTCAGATAGAGATGTATAGTTAGCATAGGATTTTTGAATATTAATTCTTGTCATCATAAGTACAGCATCCTCAAAGATGTGTGTCATTATTTATCTTCTCTCATTTTCTCAGGAGCAGACAAAGTATATGAACATTAGGATGGCAAAAACGCAGTTACTGTGTTAAATCCCATTACGTGTACTCTAAACTTACCTATATCCTTACCCTGGCTTCTCCTTGGGTGCTGATTCCATAAACCATGGGACTCTAGTGTTTCTGTTTAACTTGGAGCATTTATGTACCTTCACCTCAAAGTTAGTGATCTCATCATGTGCTTAGACATGATCTAAAGTAATTTCCTGATCTAAAGTAATTCCCTGTGTGAGGGGTCTGTGAAGGGATTCTGATCATTTATGTGAGAATCATATAATCCATCCAGCCTCCAGTCACCTTGGTTTAACACAGTAAGTTCAATTCATTTGGTTTCAATAAACATGAACTCAAGCCTTCACCTTTGAAGATATGTCTCACATCTGTTTCTGGAATTCTTCTAAGAGCCATCATAGGCCCAATTTATCTAGTGTGGTGACTTGAATAAAAACTATCCCTTAGGCTCATATATTTGAATGCTTAGCCACCAGGGAATGTAACTCTTTGAAAGAATAAGAAGAATTAGGAGGTTTATCTTTGTTGAAGTAAGTATGTCCCTAGGGGTGGAAGTTAAAATTTTAAAGGCCCATGTCAAGCTCAGCATTCTTCTCTCTGACTACAGATCAGAATATAGCTCTCAACTTCTTTGTGCCTGCCATGCCTGCTGCCATATTGCCTACCATGATAATAATGGACAAAGGCTCTGAAATGTTAAGGAAGCTCCCAATTAAATGCTTTCTCTTATAAGAGTTGTCATGGTCATGACATCTCTTCACATCAATGAAAGAGTGACTATGTATCTACACACTAACTATCATTAGTAACAATATGAATACTCATTGTGCTCCAATTGAATAAACAGTGTTGGTAAATTCTCATAATGTGGTCATTTCCATATTGATGTTATTGACTGTGAAAAAGCTCATTAAATCAAGAAAGAATACCAACGCTTGGATACTTCATCCCTCCCTAGAATAGAGAATAAAGTATCCATGAAAGGAGTTGCAGAGACAAAGTTTGGAGCTAAGACAAAAAGATGGACCATCTAAAGACTGCCCCACCCAGGGGGTCCATCACTTAATCAGCCACCAAATGCAGACACTGTTGCATATGCCAGCAAGATTTTGCTGAAAGAACCCTGATATAACTGTCTCCTGTGAGGCTTTGTCAGTCCCTGAAAAATACAGAAGTGGATGCTCACAGTCATCTATAGGATGGAACACAGGGTCCCCAATGTAGGAGCTAGAGAGAGTACCCAAGAACTGTAGGGGTCTGCAACCCTATAGATGGAACAACAATATGAACTAATCAGAACCTTCAGAGCTCATGTCTCTAGCTGCATATGTATTAGAAGATTGCCTAGTTGGCCATTATTGGGAAGAGAGGCCCCTTGTACAGAGGAATGCCAGGGCCAAGAAGTAGGAGTGGGTGGGTAGGGGAGCAGGGCAGGGGGTGGGTATAGGGGACTTATGGGATAGCATTTGAAATGTAAATGAAGAAAATAATAAAAATAAAAATAAATAAATAATGTGGCTTTGTTGAAAATTATAGGTATTAAGTCAATCATCCAGGAGATGACTATGAGGGGAACAGCTGAGGTCTGGTTGGAGTAGCTGGACAGATGAAAATGACTTCAGAGGGTCAGTAAACCTTAAGTCAGTTTTCAGTAGATTATGGAGAATACCCAAAATCCACCATTTATTGTCCAAGTGTGTTGGCAAATAAATGACAGATGTGGAATGACAAGCCTATGCTATTAGGCTCTGTTTGGCCAGGCACAGGAAAGCAGAGTTAATGTGAACACTGGAGCAAAGTCCAGCTGTGGCACATGAAACAAAGTAAGACATGGACAGGAAACACAATGGAAATCTTCTGGGTTGTGGACTTTCTCAGATGTCTGTTCAATAAAGAACACATCAGATGGATCATAGTTTGGTCATACAAAAGAATATCTAATATCTACAGCAGTTTAAGAAGAATGTAAATGGCTTATGAATTTATGCCAAACAATCTACAAATAGAAGTTCAAGGTGAGGAGGAGCTTGTATGGTATACCAAATGTACACAAATACTTACTTGCACATGCCTACAGCACTGCAAAGGACATGTAGTACTCTGGTTATATTCTTTATACTAGGAAGAAGAACCGTGTACCATGAGATGTATATTGCAGAGAAAACTAATGTTTCTGATTTGTATAGTTTTAATTTTTATACTTCTTAATTATTATGCTTTGATTCAAAAGTAAAAGAATAAAATAATTTGTTAAAATTCAAAGTTGATTTTTTTCTAAAATGTTCCTTAACCAGCACTGCAAAGCTCAATCTAGGAAGTAAATATGTTCCTCGCTATATTTATATCTACAGCACCCTGGGAAACACAGTGGGGGAGTTCTTACTAATCTGATAAAATTCCCAAAGTCAGGCCGTGTGTGGTGGCTTGTAACTATAATCTTTGTACTAGGCAAACAGTGAGGCTGATTTAGCTGAGGCCACCCTGGGCTATAGAACAAGACCTTGTCTCAAGAAATAAAAGGAAATGTCTCTTCTAATTATATTAATTGAGTTACACCTAATACTGACTATTTAGATGTTTGGAGTATTTTACTTATGTTTTAATGACTTTGTCACAAAGGACATTGGTTTACTGTCTCTGCTCAGCTTGGAGTTTTCAGTATAGTTAATTTGACAAAAGTTAAAAATTACAGAAAGTCTTTCTGAAAAAAATAAGGGTAAATGTGCTCTATGAGGTCCTCGTGAAGTCTCAGGCTGACTTGATTCCTCACAAACACTGGAGGAGAGAATGAAAGATACAAAAGTTTGTTTTCTCCTTCATAAAATGAGACTAATGAGAGTGCCTAGCTTGGTAAAACAGTAAAATCCCAAATAAATGGTTGCTGTAAATAATACAGCTTAGCTGTCAAAGAAAGATAGGCTTGATCTGAATAAATATTTATGCTCAGAAAATATAAGCTTATTGTCTTATTTAAATAAAACTGGACATGGTTGATAACACTTGGCAATGGCCACTGCCTTCTCACAATAGCTTGCTAAATATCTCTCCCAAATATTTTTGATTACTGGTTTGAATCAGAAAGGCTCATCTCCCAGGGTGTTAATAATTAGCTGTTTTAGATGCAGTTGTAAAGCCAAATAACCAAGTTGTTGTTCAAATTTCTTGTGAAAATTATCTAAAATGGCTTCTAACAATGTAGAAGGTAAGAAGAAGCACATCACATCTTGGCTCAAGAGTGGGGAAAAGCTAAAATTAAAATAATAAAAATAACAAGGACTCACATTTAAAAAGTGAAAATTAAATTTATCTTTTTAAAGACTGATATAAAGATGAGTTTGGAAACAGGTCATTCTCATTTGCTTAAATTGACCAGGTAATGGCACCACAGTCTATTTTTATTGCCTTGGTAACACAGTATCATTTCTTTGGAACTTTAGTAAAAAAAAATCATGTTGGTGTCTAAAACCATCTAAAGAGGCTTATGTGTAAATGATTAGTCCCTGAGAACAGAGATAAACCAGACTCAATAACCTGTGGGTATACATGCTGTCAGCCAGCGATTATCAGATCAATCTTTTGATTATGCCTGAAACACAAACTAATTACTTTAAAAATGATCTGCCATGGCTGTTTTATGAACATCCTAATCTATTATCTTACAAGCGAGAGAAAAAAATACAGACCCCAGAAAGGATTGAATATGTACAATTAGAGAGGAAGATATTGAGCAGTTCCATCCAAGGCCATGGGAATGTCCATCACTAAGGAATCAGGACTCTGTGAGCTCTGACCTCTCCCAGACTCCAATGATGGTACCCTCAGCCAAGTTCACTGCCCAGAAAAGAGAGACCCAGAAGCTGCTTCTAAGGACAACTCATTACCTGTCAGTGGCACTAATAGTGAGCAGCAGTCCCTCCTAAGCTGGCCTCAAGTTCTCTTGTGGTCAGCCATGAGCCATTATCCAAAAAAAAAAAGTCAAATTTCAGAGTGAAAAGCTCTAAATTGTAAATAATACCTAATGCAATAAGCTGCTATATTTGCTCTATTATCGATGGGTCCTGTTAATCTCTTACTGAGCCTAATTTATAAATTAAACTTTATCACAGGTATGTATAAGAAATCAGAGTATGTATACAATTGAGTGCATCCATGGTTCCAGACATCCTTTGGCATTTTGGAATTTAACCATGGTGGATAAAAGAGACCACATGAAGGATAGGATCCTCCCAGTTTTCCTCTGTGCCCAGAGCAGATCCTGTGCCACAGCACTCCATACCCAAATACTTTTGGGAGACAGCAGGTCTCCCAGGAGTGCTGACGAGCCTGTGCTCACAGGCTCAACCACCATTTCTGCTCAGAGGAACCCATATGGAGCCCTCAGGACCCAGGAACCAAGGAGCAGCCTGGGACAGAATCCTTCTGGTTTCCTTCTGCACCATGGAGTTGACCCTGTGCCACAGCACTGTATACCCAAATACAGCCTGGAGAGAGCTGGTCTCCCAGGAGTGCTGACACACCTGTGAGAACAGGAAAGACCACCACTTCTGCTCAAATTCCTGGCACAAGAGGGCCCAGCCCAGAGCCATCAGGATACAGGAACCAAGGAACAGCCTGGGACACGATCCTTTCGGTTTTGTCTGCACCCCAGAGCTAAGCCTGTGCAACAGCTCTCCATACCCAAATTTCTCCCAAAGAGAACTGGTCTTCTAGGAGTACTGACACACAGGCTTGCAGGAGGGACAAGCCACATCAGAGACAGCAAGAACAGCTAACACCAGAGATAACCAGATGGCAAGAGGCAAGAGCAAGAACATAAGCAACAGAAACCAAGTCTACTTAGAATCATCAGAAACCAGTTCTCCCACCACAGTGAGCTCTGGATACCTCACCACAGAAATGCAAGACTCTGATTTAAAATCACATCTCATGATGATGATAGAGGACTTTAAGAAGAACGTAAATAACTCCATTAAAGAAATACAAGAGAACACAGGTAAAGAGCAAGAAGCCCTTAAAGAGGAAACACAAAAAATCCCTTAAAGAGCTGAAGGGGTCTTCAACCCTATAGGTGGAAGAATAACATGAACTAACTAGTTCCCCCTGCGCTCATGTCTCTAGCTGCATATATGGAAGAAGATGGCCTAGTTGGCCATCATTGGGAGGAGAGGCCCCTTGGTCATACAGACTCTATATGCCCCAGTACAGGGGAACGCCAGGGCCATTTGTGGGAGGGGGTGGGTAGGGGAGCAGGGTGGGGATGCGGGAGGGTAAGGGGAAATTTCTGGATAACATTTGAGATGTAAATGAAGAAAATATCTAACAAAGAGGAAAAAAACAAACTAATCAACAAACAAACAAACAAAAACAAACAAAAAAAATCCCTTAAAGAATTACAGGAAAATACAACCAAACAGGTGAAGGAATTGAACAAAACCATCCAGGATCTAAAAATAGAAAAATAAACAATGAAGAAATTACAAAGGCAGAAAACCTTAAAAATAGAAACCTAGGAAAGAGACCATGAATCATAGATACAAGCATCACCAACAGCATACAAGAGATAGAAGAGACAATCTCAGGTGCAGAAAATACCATAGAAAACACTGAAAGTCAAAGAAAATGCAAAATGTAAAAAGCTCCTAACCCAAAACATCCAAAAAATCCAGGGCACAACGAGAAGACCAAACCTAAGAATAATAGGTATAGAAGAGAGTAAAGATTCCCAACTTAAACGGCCAGTAAATATCTTCAACAAAATTATAGAAGAAAACTTCCCTAACCTAAAGAAAGAGATGCCCATAAATATACAAAAAGCCTACAAAACTCCAAATAGATTGTACCAGAAAAGAAATTCCTCCTGTCACATAATAGTCAAAACACCAAGAGCATAAAACAAAGAATATTAAAAACAGTAAGGGAAAAAGATCAAGTAACATATAAAGGCAGACCTATCAGAATTACACCAGACGTCTCACCAGAAAGTATGAAAACCAAAAGATCCTGGGCAGATGTCATACAGACCCTAAGGGAACAAAAATGCCAACCCAGAGTACTATGCCCAGCAAAATCCTCAATTACCATAAATGGAGAAACCAAGATATTCCATGACAAAAGCAAATTTACATAATATCTTCCCACAAATACAGCCCTACAAGTAATAATAGATGAAAAACATAAGCACAAAGAGGGGAACTACACTCTAGAAAAAGCAAGAAAGTAATCTACTTTCAACAAACCTAAAAGTAGATAGCCACACAAATGTAAAAATAACATCAAAAATAGCAGGAAGCAACAATCACTATTCCTTAGTATCTCTTAACATCGATGGACTCAATTCGCCAAGAAAAAGACATAGACTAACAGAGGACACATAAACAGGGCCCAGTATTTTGCTGCATACAGGAAAATGTCAGTGTCAAAGACAGACTCTACCTTGGAGTAAAGGGCTGGAAAATAATTTTCCAAGTAAATGGTCCCAAGAAACAAGCTGGAGTAGCCATTCTAATAATGAATGAAATCAACTTTCAAACAAAAGTTATCAAAAAGGATAAGGAAGGACCCTTTATACTCATCAAAGGAAAAAAATCTACCAAGAAGAACTCTCAATTCTGAATATCTATGCTCCAAATGTAGGGTCATCCATACTCATAAAAGAAATTTTACCAAAGTCCAAGCACACATTGCACCTCACACAATGAAAGTGCGAGAATTCCCACCAGAGAGCTCCTAAACCTGATAAACAGCTTCAGTGCAGTAGCTGGATAAAAAATTAACTCAAACGAATCAATGGCCTTTCTCTACACAAAGGATAAACAGGCTGAGAAAGAAATTAGGGAAACAACACCCGTCACAATAGTCACAAATAATATAAAATAGCTTGGTGGGACTCTAACTAAGGAAGTAAAAGATTTGTATGACAAGAACTTCAAGTCTCTGAAGAAAGAAATTGAAGAAGATCTCAGAAGATGGAAAGATCTCCCATGCTCATGGGTTGGCAGGATTAATATAGTCAAAATGGCTATCCTGCCAAAAACAATCTACAGATTCAAAGCAATCCCCACCAAAATTCCAACTCAATTCTTCACTGAGATAGAAAGGGCAGTATGCAAATTCATCTGAAATAATAAAAAACCTAGGATAGCAAAAACTATTCTCAATAAAAAAGAACATACAGGGAATCACCATGTGGACATTAAGCTGTACTACAGAGTAATTGTGATTAAAAACTGCATAATACTAGTACAGCAACAAACAGGTAGATCAATGGAATAGAATTGAAGACCCAAAAATGAACCCACACACCTATGGTCACTTGATCTTTGACAATGGAGTTAAAACTATCCAGTGGAAAAAAGCATTTTCAAAAAATGGTGCTGGCACAACTAGGGGTTATCATGTAGAAGAATTCGAATTGATCCATTCCTATCTCCCTGAACAAAACTCAAGTCTAAGTAGATCAAAGACCTCCACATAAAACCAGAGACACTGAACTTAATAGAGGAGAAAATGGGGGAAAGCCTCGAAGATATGGGCACAGGGAAAAATTCCTGAATAGAACAGCAATGGCTTGTGCTGTAATACCAAGAATTGACAAATGGGACCTCATAAAATTGCAAAGCTTCTATTAGGCAAAAGAGACTGTCAACAAGACAAAAAGGCCACCAACAGTTTGGGAAAGGATTTTTACCAATCCTAAATCTGATAGGGGACTAATATCCAATATATACAAAGAGCTCAAGAAGCTGGTCTCCAGAAAATCTAATAACCCCATTAAAAATGGGGTACAGAGCTAAACAAAGAATTCTCAATTGAAGAATACCGAATGGCTGAGAAGCACCTGAAAAAAATGTTCAGCATCCTTAATCATCATGGAAATGTAAATCAAAACAACCTTGACATTCTACCTCACACCAGTCAGAATGGCTAAGATCAAAAATTCAGGTGACAGCAGATGCTGGCAAGGATGTGGTGAAAGAGGAACACTCCTCCATTGCTGGTGAGATTGCAAGCTTGTACAACCACTCTGGAAGTCAGTCTGGTGGTTCCTCAGAAAATTAGACATAGTACTACCAGAAGATCCAACAATACCTCTCTTCGGCATATATCCAGAAGATGTTCAACTGGTAATAAGAACACATGTTCCACTATGTTCATAGCAGCCTTACTTATAATAGCCAGAAATTAGAAAGAACCGAGATGTCCCTCGACAGGGGAATGGATACAGAAAATGTGGTACATTTACACAACGGAGTACTACTCAGCTATTAAGAACAATGAATTTATAAAATTCTTGGACAAATGGATGTATTTGGAGGATATCATCCTTAGTGAGGTAACCAATCACAAAAGAAGTCACTTTTATATGCCCTCAGTGATAAGTGGATATTAGCCCAGAAACTTAGAATTCCCAAGATACAATTTGCAAAACACAAGAAAATAAAGAATGAAGACCAGCATTTAGATACTTAATTCCTCCTTAGAATAGGGAACAAAATACCCATAAAAAGAGTTACAGAAACAAGGTTTGGAGCTAAGAGGAAAGGATGAACTATCCAGAGACTACCCCACCCAAAGATTCATCCCATAATCAGCCACCAAACGCAGACACTATTGCATATGCCAGCAAGATTTTGCTGAAAGGACCCTGGTATAGCTGTTTCTTATGAGGCTATGCCAGTTCCTGGCAAATACAGAAGTGGATGTTCACAGTCATCTATAAGATGGAACACAGGACCCCCAATGGAAGAGCTAGAGAAAGCACCCAAGGAGCTGAAGGGGTCTGCAACCCTATAGTTGGAACAACAATTTGAACTAACCAGTACCCCCAGAGTTTGTCTCTCTAGCTGCATATGTAGCAGAAGATGGCCTAGTGGGACATCACTAGGAAAAGAGGCCCCTTGGTATTGCAAACTTTGTATGCCCCAGTACAGGGAAGTGCCAGGGCCAAGAAGTGGGAGTGGGTGGGTAGGGGAGCAGGGTGGGGGCAGGGTACAGGGAACTTTCGGGATAGCATTTGAAATGTAAATAAAGAAGATATCTAATAAAAAAATTTTTTTAAATAAGTGGGTGAATTCAACACCTCACTCTCATCAATGGACAGATCATGGGAACACAAACTAAATAGAGACACATTGAAACTAACAGAAGTTATGGACCAAATGGGTTTAACAGATATCTATAGGATATTTCATCCTAAAACAAAAGAATATACCTTCTTTTCAGCACCTCAAGGTATCTTCTCCAAACAATATAATTGGTCACAAAACAGGCCTCAACAGATACAAGTAGATTGAAAAGGCCCATGCACCCTATCAGATCACCACAGTCTAAGGCTGGTCTTCACTAGCAACAAAATCAACAGAAATCCCACATACACATGGAAGCTGAATAAAATCCTACTCAATGATAACTTGGTCAGGGAAGAAATAAAGAAAGAAATTAAAGACTTTTTAGAATTTAAAGAAAATGATGCTACAATTTAATGAAAATGAAGCCACAACATACCCAAACTTATGGGACACAATGAACGCAGTCCTAAGGGAAAACTCAGCTCTGAGTACCTCCAAAAAGAAACTGGAGAGAGCATATACTACCATCTTAACAGCATACCTGAGAGCTCTAGAACAAAAACAAGCAAATACACCCAAGAGGAGTAGACAGCAGGAAATATTCAAACTCAGGGATGAAAATCAACCAAGAGGAAACAAAAAGAACTATAAAAAGAATCAACCAAACCAGGAGCTGAGGGCACAGAGATAGTATTCAAATTAACAAAATCAGAACTGAAAAGGGAGATATAACAGCAGAAACTGAGGAAATTCAAAAAATCATTAGATCCTACTACAAAAGTATATATTCAACAAAACTGGAAAATCTGCATGAAATGGACAATTTTCTAGACAGATACCAGCTGTCAAAGTTAAACCGGGATCAGATAAACCATCTAAACAGTCCATAACCCCTAAAGAAATAGAAGCAATCATTAAAAGTCTCCCAACCAAAAAAAGCCCAGGACCAGATGGGTTTAGTGCAGAATTCTATCAGTCCTTCAAAGAATACTCAATACCAATACTCTTCAAACTCTTCCACAAAATAGGAACAGAAGAAAAGCTACCCAATTCATTCTATGAAGCCACAGATACACTGTGTATTCTCCCTTGGAGATGGAATGGTTTCTGTCACAATTTCCTTTCATAGAAGACTTCATAAGAGAATTTTTTCTACTTCTATCATGTTTAATGTTTTAAATAGATTTTAAAAACTGGTTGAGTGCATATTAATTTTAGCTTCAGAAGATAGCATATATATTTAAGAGGCATTTAACTATTATAAATTATTTTGATGACTTAAAAATGTCAATACTGAGCTATATATTTTAAAATAAATTTTATTTGTTTAATATATAAAAGAGAGACTACATGAATGTTTGTGACTGAAGCAGAGATAGACAATTGAGAAAGAGGCAGAGAGAGACCAAGATAGAGAGGTAGGAGAGAAAGCTTATAGATGTCCTGTTGGGAGTGTCTGTGCATACAAAAGGAATCTCAAGGAAAAGAAGGAAAATGGGAAGACCTTCATTAAATGATTTAAGTAGGGGGTGAAGCAGGATGATTTTCAGAAATAATTTTTCCTACAACCTAGTTCTTTTCATTCTACAGAAGTGGGATATCACATCACAAACACATGGAAGGAAGGAAGGAAGGAAGGAAGGAAGGAAGGAAGGAAGGAAGGAAGGAAGGAAGGAAGGAAGGAAGGAAGGAAGGAAGGAAGCCTAGCAACCTCGCCCAATGCTACAAAGCCTGAGAAGCAAAAAGTGGCCATGTGCATCTGGAAGGAGAGCTATAGTCATGCCTACGACTACCCTACCTGCAGTAGACACTGTGTAGAGTGCCTTACATCTTACCTGTGCTGAGATACCCTTCCCTTATCGCATGAGGATTTGGCAACTATGACATTAGGGACTTGGGAGGGGGGGGCAGTGTATGCCTCTGAAAACCAGTCATTGTGACTTCTCTTGATTTAGAACTTGCCCAGACCCTAACCATCTGAAACCCCAAAGAGTGCATATGGGAGCTATTTCTAGTAGAGAAGAAAATATCTCATTTTTTAAGCCTCTGGAAAGTAGTCTTAGGACAGAAAAGGCCATCTGACATTAACAAAAACACCACTTCAACCATATCATGTGTGGTGAAAACCATTCCAATAGCCATTACCACTGAATTATGAAACAAAAATGAGACGATATTTAACCTCCCAACCTCAGCTCTGACACACTGAAAGCCATAGGTTATCAGAAAAAAAATCAATAGAATAAGTCAAGTTTTCTCCCAGGCAGAAAAAGCCTGACATTTCCCCTCATGTTTTCATCTATTCTCTCAGACATGGTTGTAATGTGAGGCCTTTCTGTATAGCTCACAATCAGAAGAAGAGGGGGTGCTTAGAAGGAGAAAGCACAGTCTAACACTGTTATTGGTATACAGAGCTGCAAGCATAGGTAGGTATAAATCTTTCAAGGGCTGTCGAGCCTGGAAAGGGGAGAGTTGGTTATATAATAGAATTCGCAAGAGGAGGGCTGAGGTCCTCATGCAGATGCAAGCTGATTAAAATTAGCACTTCATGAAATTGCTTTTTAAAAAAAAATGAAAAGTGATTGTAAGTGGGACATAGCTATAAAAGTAAAAAGCCCTCATTTTTCAATCTTTGCCAAAGGTTCTTTCCATGTGTGACCTTATTTGGTATTCCAGTGGAAGGCTGCAAGAACTTTCAAGACATACATACACACACACACACACACACACACACACACACACACACACAACTTTTTTTCATTTTTCTTGTATTATTTGTCATGAAAAAAACAAACATGATTCTGTGGCAGGGTTAAGGATGCTTCTAGAAGGAGAACTGACAGTGGACAACTAGCTGATTTTTCTAGTGGGAGATGCTCCTTCAGGGTCCATCCATGGTGTTGTTGAGAGAAGGCAGGGAAACACATAAAGAGTACCTTTCCTAAGGCCTGGCACAGCCCAGGTGGTATTTATGACAGCACTGTCATTACCAGTGCATGTAGATGGCATTAGGGTTAGTGGCATTTCTGTTGCTGTCAGGGGAAGAAAATCCCTCTTTCCCTGGCCTCTCACATTGAGATCTGTCCATCAGATTAGTGATGTTGTACAGGACTATCCTCCCACCCTGACATCAGCTGTGTTTTCTCACTCTTCTAATCCAGTTGTATGCATTGATTGCATGTGGCCTCAGCGTCTCGGGGAATGGCTAGAGTACACAGGACAGGAAGGACTGAAGGAAGGGGGGATTCATCTATGATGCCTTGGGAAAGTCATCATATTCATGCATACAGACCCTTCCTGTACTATTTGCCTCTTCCTGTACAGCTGCTGTGAGATCATCCAGGACCTTGTCTATGAACTCTCATCCACACTATGTAAATAAGATCAATAACATCATAGTTTCACCAGGATGAATTTTGAGTTGTCATTGGGGTTATAGACGGAGAGGAGCCATTGCCTAGTCCCTCCAGAGCCAAATTCTCATGGTACACGGACAAAATGGCAAATTAACCAGAGAAGAACAAAGAGAAGTATACTCACATAATTATCTCATATACTCATGGGGCACTCAGTGATGACTACTTCAAAGGTATGGCTAGAAATGAGGCCTCTATAGCCTTTCTTTATGGTGAAAGGCAATGAAAGCAGAGACTTGGGGATTGTCGGAGTACTTGGAATCAGTGACAGTTGAACAATCAGCCCTAAACAGAACATTTTTACCACCCCCTGTAAGGCTCAGAGGGCATCCCAGAAGATATAGTAGATAGAGCCTAAAAGCTAGGTGACAGGGCGAACATCTGTGAAAGATCATACTCAGTGTATGTATGACTCAGCCATTGCAAGCCAGAGCTCAGTACAGCCATGGTGGCCTACTCTGAGCCTGCAGAAGAATGGGCCTGTCAACTGCCTATCTCAGATCGGGAAGAGGCTAATGAGGCCATACCCAGCTCCCTCTGCAGAGTTCTTGGCTACTAATGGATTGTGTGTGAAGGATAGTAACTGTCTTCAGTTGTGTATCTGATGTGAGCCCACCAGGGTCCAATGGTTAGTTTCCAACCCATTGGCCTACACATGAAGTCCTGGCTTAAAGTCGGTGGGTAACAAAAAACAAAAGTACATTTACACAATGGAGTACTACTCAGCTATTAAAAACAAGGAATTTATGAAATTCTTGGGCAAATGGATGTATCTGGAGGACATAATCCTTAGTGAGGTAACCCAATCACAAAAGAAGTCATTGGATATGCGCTCACTGATAAATGGATATTAGCCCAGAAACTTAGAATACCCAAGATACAATTTGCAAAACACAAGAAAATCAAGAAGAATAAAGACCTGCATGTAGATACTTCATTCCTCCTTTGAATAGGAAAAAAAAATACCCATGAAAGGAGTTACAGAGACAAAGTTTAGAGCTAAGATGAAAGGATGGACCATACAGAGACTAACCCACCGGGGGATCCATCCCATAATCAGTCACTAAACTCAGACACTATTGCATAGGACAGCAAGTGTTTACTGAAGGGACCCTGATATAGCTGTCTCCCACAGAAGTGGATGCTCACAGTCATCTATAAGATAGAGCACGGGACCCACATTGGAGAAGCTAGAGATAGAACCCCAGGAGCTGAAGGGCTCTGCAACCCTAGAAGAGAAACAACAATATGAACTAACCAGAACCCTCAGAACTCGTGTCTCTAGCTCCATATGTAGCAGAAGATGGCCTAGTCAGCCATCATTGGGAGGAGAGGCCCCTTGGTATTGCAATCTTTATATACCCCAATACAGGGGAACGCCAGGGCCAAGAAGTGGGAGTGGGTGGGCAGGGGAACAGGGCGGGGGAGGGGGGAGGGAACTTTCGGGATAGCATTTGAAATGTAAATTAAGAAAATATGTAATAAAAATTTTTTTAAAATGTCCTAAACATGGATAAGGAAACTATATGGGAGGGAAGGGGAATAAAAGAGGGTGTGACTGAGAAATGGTATGCATGAGATTATCAAAGAACAAATTCAACAAAACAACAACAAAACAAAACAAAACAAAACAAAACAAAATCACCCATTGAAATGAAATAATATATAAATCACTGAAGCAAATGGAAGGTGGGGCAGATTTGATCTGTAGATCCCTCTGGCCTTATTCCTGGGCACATAGGTTCAAATCCCCATGCCTTTGTATTCCTAGTTGAACAAATAAAAAGAAACAGAAATTGATGAAAGACAATAAATTGATTTACACTTTGACCAGACTGGGGAAGAAAGATACTCTCTATTTCCTCCATTTGTCCTGTTGCCAGAACTGTATGAAATCTCTTCCTGGGAGCTTTTTAGTCTTCCTCTATCTGCAGCAAGGAGTTGTTAGGGAAGTTTTAATTCTTTCAGGTCCAGTGTTTTGGGTTCCTGTTGCTGAGGGGCAGGGCACAAGTATTGCTAGAATGTTTTCTCTTGTACTAAGGCTTCCTTGTAAGACACAGGTGGCATTGTCTGTGGGCTGGTGAACTTGTGCCTTTGGTGACTAATTTCTGTCTTTCTTGGGACAGAGGCAAAGTCTGTGTGCATGCACGCTCCACTTCAAGGCACACAGAAGAATAGCAGCAAGCTTTATTCAGTTTCTGTTTTCTGTTCACTTTCACCTTTAAATTATCCTGTGGCAGAGTGTGGAATGGTTATTTTGCCACTCTGGGTTACTCAAACCCTGCCAACTTCACTGCCCACCTATGCTGTATCAGCTACTACCCAGCTCCCTGCAAGAAACTCCTAATCTCACAAATACACAAACTTGAGTCCATTTGATCTGAAAAAAGAGAAGAGGTTAAGAGCAAGCAGAAATTTTAATTAAAATTGAAATCCCCCCAGATTGCTGACTCAAACTGATTACTGCCTACTATCCTGACCCCACAGAGGCTACACTCCAGGGCTTCCAACACTTCACAGTGCGAGGTGTGAAGGGCTTGTTTTAAGCCTGCTTTGTTCCATTAGCATTTCTGAAACAGCATTTCCTTCTGAGCTGTCCTCCTCATGTGGTCAAGCTAATTGGTGTATACCCTATGAACTTCACCAATCACTTCCAAGGGTCTTCTGTCACGTACTTGGTCCCTGTCTGTTCAAGCCTGCTCTGTTCTGCCAACTCATCACCATCAGACGTACATTCCACCAACCCTGGCACTTCTCAGAGACGTATAAATTGGACTGAAGTGCTGACAATTAATATTTCCACTCTTCCTGGCATGACACGTGCGATATTTTAAGTGGAACTCCACTTATGTGGAAATGAAAGGAAATTATAGAAAGAGATGGACTTTTTTAAAAAGACCAAAATCAGTAGCAGGTGTGTTTTACTTCCACTTGTGCTTACAGAGAATAAAGACAGTTGTCACAAGTGTGCTATGTCAGAGAAGTAGAGAGACATGGTTACATCTTTATACAGCATCAGAATGTATTTGTTACTAAACATACTTGCCTTCAACTTGCAAACCAAGTAGTCCCCATTCCCCTTCCTAGCATCTAGGAAAGCACAGGTCCCTCTAGTCCAGTCTTAACTGCTGATATTAACTCTCAGACTGCACATTATACACCACAGAGTACAGCTTCCTCCACTCACATATGTGCAGGTTATAGGATGGCTACAAATTGGTCAGAGGCCCTGCCAGAGTATAAGGAGTAGGAGGCCTTAAAGAAAGAACAAGTTGAAAGTTAATAGAGAATCGAAAGGGTCTCTGGGAAGGTTAGACAAGAAACCTTGTTGGAGAGAGCCTAAAAAACAAGCCACTTGGTGATAGGCTGGATCCATGCCTCAGGGTTAAATGGAGCTGCAGAAGTAAAGTGCAGGCTTGTGGAGGAAAGAGACAACATTCAAGAAAACACGCCAACAGGAACTTAGAGTACAAAGGCACAGTATGATTCTGCAATTATTGTGCATATAAACAGCACCACCTGTTTACAGTGATAAAAAAAAAAAACAACATATTCCTAGACAGAGCCAAGCGCTGCTTATAACATAGAGTCTCCCAGGGCAAGACACAGGCTGGAAAACCAGTGTTTTACATAAGATGGGGTTACAGCAGGACACAACCTGTCCTCAGCGTATTGTAGACTGAGGCACGTTATTGTTTATCACTTGTTTTCAAATACAACTTAAGCAAGACTTGAAATTGCATCCCTGCCATTACGACAGTTTATAATCCCTTAAAGAATCTGACAGGTTGTTTCTCATTTAAATGCTTGAATTATAAAGCACATTGCATGAATGTGAATGCCCCACCCTCACCTCTTACAGATTATAGCCACACCCAAACCTTATCAGACTTCTTTAGAGTCACTAAAATGGTGGTAACAAGCCCAAAGTTCTGCCTCTGGTAGAGCTTGGTCTCCTGGCTGGCTGTGAGATTTTTTTTTGTTTTCTTCCTTTTTTTTTTTTTTTCTTCACCACATCCTTCCCTGGGAGGGATGTGGAGGACAATTATGACTCTTTCCTCACCTCTGCAGATCTTTACTGAAATGTCACTTCTGTGAGCAGTTTCTAGGTCACCTATCTTAAAATGCTAACACCCCACGGTTCCCTCCCCTGCTTGGTTCTTTTTGCTACTTCCCAACTTTAACATACTTGACATATTTATAGCCCTTATCTTTAATATCAAATCATGCTGCGTATTGTCTCTCTCCCTCCCTCCATGAACTATATGGGCCATTAGAGATTTTTGCCTGTTTGGGTCATTGGTACATCCCCAGGACTTCATGATACAGAAGAGTAAATAATGTTTGTTGAATGCATGAAAAGAGACCTTCACTTTCTGCACTTTGGAGTCTACAGATCCCTGAAAGCTTTTTTCTTAAAGGGCTGCCTACTGAAGTATCTTACATTGATAAAACTGACAAAAACTTGGCCATAAGTTTGTCTACCCACACTCTTAGATCTGTGACGAATATTGCTTAGCTGAGATGAGATTATATCAGCTATCCTGCTGTTGGAACACTACCAGTTGCCCTTATGACTGAACTTCATGCACACCTAGTCAAGCCAGGTACACCAAGCACCTGCGCCCATGCTCACTCAGAACCAGTGTGTTGTAAGCTGACAGCAGAAGCCTTTCAGAGGCACAGCCAGATATCAGGCCAGGGCCAGCTCTAAAGACCAGAGCTAAAGTAAAACCACTTAACATCCAGAGCTAGAACTAAAGTCAGAGCCAGACATAGGCCTTTGTGCTCCAGAATCGCAAGACATAGGGCTGGCACTAGTCTGAATTAATCAATCTTCCCAGTACCATTTATCAAAAAAGCTGTGTGTTTTTTTCCACTAGGGGAATTTTTTTTTAATTATTAGTGATTTCTGGGTAATAGCTAGTCTGGTTTTATTTTTATCGATTTTTATTGATTTTTATATCACATCATGAACCCATTCCCTCTCCCCACCCCCTCATATCTGTTCTTCACTCTTGCAACCTCCCCCCAAAATAACACCACACACACACACACACACACACACACACACACACACGCACACAAGAAACAAGCCATAGAAAAACATTTCATTGTAGACATACAGTGTGCCCCACAGTATATCCCTATGTCCACACATCTTTATTTGCAAATGTTCATTGTAATGAGTCTTTGGTCTAGTTCGAGGTCTCTGGCTTCTGTGACGTCAACAATATTGGATCATCATTGGGACTCTCCGCAGTTGTCCTTTGGTTGCCCTGTGTCATGGAGATCCTACAGCTCTGGGTCAGCAAGACTGATCCCAGCTGTTTGCAGATGATACAGATTTTGAGGTGGGTCTTTGATCTGGCCCTGGGTAATGGCTGAGCTGGTCAGTGCCAGCTCTCCCTTATCTGCACCCCTAAAGTGAGCTCTCCAGCACGACTCCAGGTAAGCCACCCAACGCTGCCACTGAGCAGGAGGCAGGGTCAGCTCTCCTGTTCTCACGCCCTCAGAGCCAGTTCACCTGCACCCATGCACCCACACCTCCAGAGGCAGCTCCACTGTGCTGCCCAGTCAAAGTGTGGGGTCCAATTCCCCAAGTACCATAGCCTACAAGGGGGTTGACCAGCACTCCCCACTCTTACACCCTCAGGCCTGGCTCACCCTGCCTCTGCCGCTATATTGCCCAGGGGAAATGCAAAGGCTGCTCTCCTGAATGCTACAACCAGTGAAAGGCAGAGGCAGTTCACCCACACTTAGGATCCTAGAGTTAGCTCTCCTACTCTTGGGCCCTTGGGTCCAGCTCACCTACACCACTGCCACCAGGACCAACCAGCTCCACTGTGCTGCCTGGGTGAGGCACAGGACCCGCGAAAAGCTTTTTATTCGTTGATTTATTTATTATTATTATTTGGTTTTAGAGACAGGGTTTCTCTGTATAGCCCAGGCTGTCCTGGAACTCACTCTGTAGACCAGGCTGGCCTTGAACTCAGAAATCCACCTGCCTCTGCTTCCCAAGTGCTGGGATTAAAGGCATGAGCCACCACTGAGTATCTTTTGGCATTTTGGTCAAAGGTCAAGTGGCTATTGCTGTGTGGTTTATATCTGGATCCTCCATTCTGTTCCACTGATCAGCATCCACAGCCACCAGGGAATTGCAAATAAAAACTATTTTGAGACTTCATCTCACGCACATCAGAATGGCTATCATCAATACAACAAATAACAACAAAGCTGTCAAGGATATAGAGAAAGAAAAAAATGTTATTCTTCATTGTTGAGATTATTAACTGGTACGCTATGAAGAAAATCAGTGTGATGGTTCTCAAAACAGAGAAAAAGAGAGCTACTATGTGACCCACCTATATAACATATATATTTACATATCCATGTCTATTGTTGCTCTGTTCACAATAACAACAACAAAATAGAAAAAAAATCAACTTATATGTCTAACAACAGATAAATGGATAATGAGAATGTGATAACATACACAATAGAATTTTATTCAGCCATAAATAAAAATCAAATCTATATTTTCAGAAAAATGGATGAATTTAGAAATTATGAAGTAAAGTAACCCAGACTGAAAAGGACAAATACTGGAAGGTTTCTCATTTGCTGTCATAGTTAGGCTTCCCAGACTGAAAAGGACAAATACTGGAAGGTTTCTCATTTGCTGTCATAGTTAGGCTTCTGATGCTGTGATAAAATTGACCAAAACCAACTCATGAAGGAAAATGTTTCTCTAGTTTATATTTCATCATCAAGGAAAACCAGAGCAGGAACTCAAGACAGGAACCTGGAGGCAGGAACTGAAGCAAAGACCAGGGAGGAATTCTACTTACAACACTTGCTCGCCATAGCTTGTTCAGGAGCTTCTTTCCACAGCCCAGGACCACCTGCCCAGAAGTACCACTAGCTACTGTGTGCTAGGGTGCAAGACACTCATCACCAATTAGCAATCTAAAATATGGCCTATAGACATACCCACAGGCCAATCTGATGATTGTAATTTCTCAGTTGAGATCCCCTTTTCCCAGAGATACCAAATTGACAACCAAGAATAAATATTTTAAGTCTACTACTTTGTCAACTTGACACACAAAAACATTACTTTAAGCCTTATATTTTTCTTTTTATCCCCATAATCTTACATTAATATTATAATATAAAATATATTTATATTATGTATATTCTATATTATATACATTTTATTTATTTTCTAATGGCTTAAAAGTTCAGTATCTTCTTCAAACAAAAGTCTGTTAATTATGGGCTCCTATAATATAAAAATATAAAGTAAAATAAAATAAAATGATAAGTTAAATACTTTCTTATTCTAAGAAGCAAGAAGCAAGAGCTTGAAAAATGGTTCACTGGTTAAGATCACTTGTTGTTCTTGTAGAGGACCCAGGTTTGGTTCCCAGAATTCTCATGGTGGCTCAAAACTGTATGTAAGTCCAGTTCTGGAGGACATAATGCCCTCTTAAGGCTTCTGGGAGCACTGCACACATGTAGTGTTTAAACATATACATGCAGGCAAATATCAATACACATAAAATAAAAACAAATAAATCTTAAAAAAAAAAAAAGAGGCAAAAAGCAGGCACCAAAATCATCCAAGTTAAATAAAACCAAAGACCAGCCATGTGGCTCAATGTCTATAATCTGGATACAGTGATTGTTTGGGTTTTAAAGCCACTAGGCAGTTCTGTCTCTCAGTCTGTTTGGTAGGTCAGGATGGCCCCCACTCCATACATGATACTGTTCTTCCTAGGCATCCCATAACCCTGGACTCTCTGAGATCTTGGAGTCTTCACTGCATCTTTATTGATGGCCTTTCCCGGCATCACACCGTGCCAAACCTCATCAGTTCTCCATGACCCATTCAATCTTACAGTTTTCATGCTGCCAAAACCAATGCCACGGGGGACACTTTCAGACATTATCAGATTCAGCTGCCAGCTTGAGGTGCAGTCTTGGTATCCTCAGGACCACAGTTCCTTTGTGCTGGCCCTGAGAAAATGTTTTTTAGACTTTGTCACTGCAGTGATGTTGTTCTCAATAGCAGCTGATTGATTCTTCAGCCCCAGTTTATCACTAGCAATTGTCTCAGTGACCCGTCCATGATGTCATACGAACAATCTTGATAGGGTAATTGTTCTCTTCTGAAATTCACAAGCCATGCTTCCCTCTTTTATATCTCTCAGAATGATCTTTTACGTCTATTATGCCCAAATCAATCAATAGCATTTCCAGCTCCTACTTCCAAAATCTCATAATCCTCCCAAATGGACAAGTCCATCACAGCAATTTCCTACTTTCTAGGACTAGCTTCTGTTCTAGTTTGCTCTTATGATGCTATGATAAAATATTGACCAAAAGTATCTGGAGGAGGCAAGGGGATTTTTGGCTTACAGGTTACAATCCATCATCAAGAAAGTCAACTTAGTTAATATTCTCTGGCCGTGAAGAGATACCATGACCAAGGCAACTCTTAAAAAAAGAAAACATTTAACTGGTGGCTTGCGTACAGTTTTAGAGGGTTAGTCCATGATCATCAAGGAAGGGAACAGACAGGCATGGCACTGGAAGAGTAGCTGAGATCTTTACATCCTGATCAAAATCAGTGGGCCTGGGCAAGTGGATCTGGGCCTGAAGTGGACTTTTGAAGCCTTTAAGCCAGTGACACCTCCTCTAACAAGGTCACACACTTCTTGTAACAAGGTCATAACACCCAATCTTTCCTATATAGTTCAACTAAGTAGTGACTAACCATTCAAAGATAGGAGCCTAAAGGGGCCATTCTCATTCAAACCAGCATAAAAGCCAAGGCAGGAAGAGAAGCAGACACTGTGCATGAATGCTGTTTATGGGATTGCTTCTTGCTTCTGCTTACCCAGGACCACCAGCCTAAAAGGGACACTACCTACAGTGGGCTAGGCCTTGTCACATCTATTAGATATCTAGAAAATGCACCACAGACATACAACAGGCTGGTCTAATGGAGAAATTTCTTCAAATGAGCTTTCCTTTCCCATTATGTATCAAGTTGACAGCCAAGAATAGCCATCACATACATAGCTCCTAGTTTTTAATTTATGTGTGTGTGTGTGTGTGTGTGTGTGTGTGTGTGTGTGTGTGTGTGTGTGCATGTAGGGCTGATGATGACTAGAATTCCATTTCTCTACAAAGACATAAGCCACCCTTTGGTGGTGGAGAGATGGTTCAGCAGTTGAGAGTACATACTACTCTTCCATTGGACCAGTGTTTATTGTCAGCACCCACTTATGGTTCATAACCACCTGAAACTCCAGCTCCAGAAGACTTTGCTGCTGTCTTCCAGTCTCTACAGGCACCATTACTTATGTGCACCTATATATATATAATTTAAAAATAAAAATAAAAAGATTGTATAAAGAAGTGCCTTTTAAAAAAATAGAGACCTTAAATAATTCTTAAGATATAATTTCTGATCATCCTTGAAAACTCTACTGCATTGTGTCAAAGGGGTTAAATTAAATTCTTAGTTTTTGTATAAGCATAAAGCAGAAACATAGCAAAGGTTTATTTATGTATCAATCAATGAAAGAGCCAACAGTATATTCTAGGAGAGTGGAAATAAAATTTGAAGAGCAGTGCATATGTAGATTAGCAGAATGCCGAAGAGAAGTTACAAACAGATGCACTTTGGCATCTGTGGGGGCAAGAGGGAAAAAAATCAATTCTTTCTCCACTAGATAGGCAGATCTTCTGTGTATGTTCATGAATAAAGCCACACTCACAGCTGGCTATCTATAACTAATGGGGTTAGTTCAAGTCCAATACGAGGCAGAGGCAGCCTAGAGCATGCAGCACTAGAATATTTGGTCTTTACCCTGTTTCTAAGTCTTTCTCATTTCCCCTCATACCCAGACACCCAATTCTAGCCCCTTTCTTTTTCCTACTTAATGAAATTTGGACAAACTGTTCTTTTACCACAAAAACACTTCTTAGTCGACATGATAACTAAGAAATTAGAATAGGGGCATTCCTTTTCATAGTTTCTTCACAACTATGTATGATTCCCTAAGCATTGTGCTGCAGCTTCTTATACTTTTCAGCTTTGAGACTCCCCAAGACCCTGAACTTGAAAAGAAAACATTGATGTTAAGTAACCAGCCCATCTGTTAATCAGATATGAAAAAAAAGAGCCAAAGTCAATCCTTTATTAGGTCTATCCAAGGCTTTATTCAATTAGACATGGTGCTGAGGGTTGGGCTAATTGGTGCCTTGTTCCAGACTATGGATGGATGGTGTTCCAGGCTTCCAGGACCCTGGCTTCTTCTCCAGGATCTGGCCAGTAGGAAAACTGTGTATCCTTTTCATTCTCTATATTTTACTTAACCTTATGTTTTACCCTTTCCATTCTCTATATGTTACTTTATACACTACATTCTGCTTCCATGTTGATGAGTCCTGAAGACAACATCTGTAATTAGCTGAAGTTATTCAGTATTTCATAGAGACATATGCAAATAAGGCAACCGCAGAGTATTTAAAATAAAATCCAATAGCCTTAAATAGACACCTAGTAGAGGTAATTAAGTCTATTGTTTAAAACCACTTCCTTTGATAGCTGACTTTTTTTTTCCCAAATGAAAAGACTAGTCTTTTTCCTAGATCTTCTGACAAAAAGACAAAAAAATAAAAAATAAAAAACTAAAAATGCATTTGCTATTTGCTTCATTGTTATCTATAACAACATAACCAAACAATTTTATCAAGAGAAGAAATAATTCAGCAACGAGGCAACAGTTATAAGGCTTTTCACAATCTAGCTGTTTAGCATTCCTGTCTCCCTTCCTCCCAAGTCCCTTCCTGCAATCCTTAGCAACATGTAGCAAGATGTCTACATGGCCTTTGTTCAGATCACATCTTCTTCGCCTACTGCCCCGTTCAAGGTATCATTATTGTAGAGACAAAGTGACATAGTAAGATGATACTATGATGGTGACTGAAATGGGGCAAAGATTAAAAAGTTGAAGCAGGGTAGAAAGGTAAGCTATGGGAACATGAAAAGAAAAAGGAGCCCTTCACTGTGGGGTGTGGTTGAAGCCTCTCACCAGGTAAGAAGCTAGAATTCTAGAACATACCTGCTGTGAAGGCTACTAGGGGTTAATATTCCTTTCATAAGCAATAACTGAGTGTATATGACCTTGGATAGACCCCATTTGTAACCCTGTACCCACTCCCCACTCCAACCCTCCACATTTTCTGGGAATATCAAACAAGACTATTAACTTTGTTTACTGTAGTAAAGCTATCTAAACTCTCCCCACTCCCTCATTCTCATGATCTAGAGCTTAACCTGCCAATCCTATGAAGTGCCTTTCAGGATTCATCATGCAACCTCATTAATGTTTCTTAACCACCCTTTAGAGAAGCTTACCCCCACCCCCATGATCTTTCAGAGACACTCTTTTCTTAGTTCTCATGCTTACAATCTATAATAATATTAACATATCTATGCACATTTGTGCATGTATGTGAAATGTATGTACATGCATGAGTGTGTACAAGTATGTTTATCCATGTGTATATATAGGAAAAGCCCAGAGGTCAATATCAGGTGTCAGCATTACTATTCACCTTATCTTTTGGCACAGGGTCTCTCAGAGATCTCCAAGGTTCACAATTTTAGCTAGACTTGGCTGGTCAGCAAGGCCTAGATTCAATTCTCTTTCCTCGCCAGTCTTAGGGTTTCTATTGCTGCAACAAAACACCATGACCAAAAAGCAAGTGGGAGAAGAAAAGAGCTTATTCAGCTTACACTTACTTCTTTTTACTGCTGTTCATCACCAAAGGAAGTCAGGACAGGAACTCAAACAGGGCAAAAACTTAGAGCTGATGCAGAAGCCATGGAGGGGTGCTGCTTACTGGCTTGCTTCTCATGGCTTTCTCAGCCTGCTTTCTCTCTCTCTCTCTCTCTCTCTCTCTCTCTCTCTCTCTCTCTCTCTCCTTCCTTTTTTATTTAATTTTTAATTCACTTTACATCCTCCTCACTGTCCACCTCCTGGTCACTCCTTCCCACAATCTTTCCCTAACCCCACAGGCTCAGAGAAGAAGAGATAGGGGTATCCCCCAACCCTGACACTTCAAGTCTGTTTGAGGATATTCCTCTCCCACTGAGTCCAGACAAGGCAACCCAGCTAGAAAAACATATCCCACATGCAGGCAACAGCTTTTGGGATAGCCTTCATTCCAGTTGTTCAGGGCACTCAGGAAAACAAAGCCCATCTGCTATGTATGTGTGGTGAGGACTGGGTCAAGCCCTGTATATTCTTTGGTTTCAGCTTGCTTCCTTATTGAACCCAAGACCATAGGCTAGAGATGGGAACAACCACAGTGGGTTGGGCCGTCCCTCATTAATCACTAATTAAGAAGATGCATGACATGCTTTTCTACTGCCCCATCTTATATGAGCATTTTCTTAATTGAGGTTTCTCTCATATGACTTCATGCTGTGTGGAGTGATATAATAATGTCCAGCACACTACCACATTTGGCTTTTATGTAGGGATTTAAACTTAGGATCTCCAGCAAGTCATCTCTTCAGTCAAAATATTTTAATAAAACTGTAATCTGGTTCAAACTGGCTAGTCCCCACTATTTTTTCTGTGTTAAAGTCATGGATTCTGGGTTGTGGTCCCTAAAGGATTAAGGGAACTCCTCACATTGTTGAGTGTGACGATGTGGAACAGTGCCTCTATGCTTGCCACCTTGGCAAAGCAAGCTATTAAAGACATGCTTTGGAAGTGAGCTGTTTGATTCCTTTATGTTCTCTACTTTGTAAGCGTGATTCGCATGCCTGAGACTGTGTTAAGTGCTTTGGGGAATTGCAGGTTCCTAAGCTAGAAACTTTTGGTTAATGTAGATGTTGGCTTGTGTTGTTTTTCTACTATGATATCTAAAGCCTCCTCAAATTCCTGCAAGAATTATGTCACAGGCATAGAGTAGCCCACTCATTTTGAGTGATTGACTGGCAAAGATCCTTTGTTTCCTGAAATGGTAGTCATGCCCTCTCTAGAGCCTTCTTTAGAGCCTTCTCTAAATTCATCTGTACATTTCCTTGCAAAGTGCAATATTTCAGTTTGGCAAGAAGTACATCCTCCAGAATGCCCGCTGATATCACCTTCCTTGTATGATCAGGGTAATGTCTGATCACCTTGCCCTCCTTCATGGCCATTTTATTGAGTCCTTTGAGCTAGAATCCTCTTTATCATGCTACTTTCTCTTAGCAATTATCTACCCCTGCCTCTGACCCTACTCCTTGGCTATTAATCCCCCTTGCCCATGCTCAATTAGCAATTAAACCCAGCTCTATGCTAAGGTCCTTTACCCATTCTTGCAATCACATTGAATATTATTTTTCCTCTCGTACTTAACCTCTGTGGTGTCCTGGCACTTCTTTGATTTTACCCAAGCCCCTTGGCTAGTTGGTGGCAGAGCTGGACCATGATTTCTAATACCTGTGCTATTGTTGCATACTTTGCACCAGAGCACTCTGCCTATGGGTCTCTCAGCCTTGCATTTGCTTGTAAATATTTAAACAGCCCACCGCTGAGCTATAGAACAACAGAGAAGGCATGCTTTAAACAACCTAGTCTTATCCCCAAAGGTACATTAAAGCCCAAACCATAAAATTAATAGTTACTTACTTACCCGGCCGGGATCAATACATTCCTTGACTGACATGAGTGAGTGTTCTTGGACACAGCATATAATGGATGGAAAAGAGTGAGCAAGCTGGGCAATGCTGACAAATAGAAAGGAAAGGAAGTAGGGGGAACAGGGTGCCTTCCAGCAAAAGAAAAGAGAGCTGGGTATTGTAGACTATAAGGTCAATACTTGGAAAGCCATGGCAGAGGACCTCAAGCTCAAATTTAACCTAGACTACATAGCTTAATCCTGTCTTAAATACACCGCACATACAGCATAGTTTAGGGAAAGACACATATATAGGCTGTAAAAATTCCTAAAATAGGGCCAGATAGTAGTGGCACACACCTGTAGTCCCAGCACTTGGGAGGCAGAAGCAGATGGATCCATGAGTTCTAGGTCAGACTGCTCTACAGAGTGTATTCTAGGATGGCCAAAACTACACAGATAAATGCTGTCTCAGAAAAAAAGGAAAGAAAAAAAAGAAGGAAGGAAGGAAGGAAGGAAGGAAGGAAGGAAGGAAGGAAGGAAAAGGGAGAGAAAATTCTAAAATAGAATGACCTCAAATTATTTTATTACAAAATGAGGAACTACTTAAAACATCACCATACGATGATTCTAATGAAAAATGCCCTGCTCTTTGTGAATCAGTTTCTCATTTGAACTATATCAAGAAGAAACTTCAACTGAATGCATTGCTTTTAGAAGCTGAAATAGTATGCAAATATACCATTTCCATGGTAACTATTTTCTTACTAAGTGGAAATAGCATAATCAACATTTCAGGATGTCTATTGTATAAGATTTGCATCTTTTATAAACGTTCATTATGTGCAGTGTATGAGTTACCCATAGTAGTGTCTTCTTTTTTCTTCTTTTAATTAAAAAAATTAAATTTGATGAATGTACAATAAAAATTATGTTCTATTTTTGCTGCTCTATTACTTATGAAATACATTCCTTGAATATTTTAATATTTTAATTATTGTTGAGTAACCATTATTTTCATAGGGTTGAGAATCCAGGACTTTCTAAAAAATGATTTAGTTGATATATGTCATAGATATGTTTGGCAAACTCTACATGTAAGTGTTTTCTCTATATTTATTCTGTTTGGTTTAAAGAATCATCTACAATGACCATACTTTTGGTTTTAAATGAATGAGTTAAGTATATAGCAAGCCAGAGTAAAAGAAAACATAGCAAGAGATAAATTATCGATGATGATGAAGATGAAGATGATAGATAGATGATAGATAGATAGATAGATAGATAGATAGATAGATAGATAGATAATAGCAAACTGCCATCAAATTGTGTGCTCAGAACTTATAGCAGAAATAAACTCAGGAAGCCCCATTGATTCACTCAGCGGAGGTTTCCAGGTAACAGCCCCATGCAGAACAGAGACTGTCTTCTTGGGTCAGGTTTCTAAGTGAAGAACACACAGCAACCGATCTTGATCACATTATCAAGTGAGGTGTTTACAACACTTTGCAGAAAGCAGCTGGAGAACCTGAGGCATTAGTCCAGACTGATCTTCCTTTCCATGGCTGAGATCTCCATAGCTGAGCTCCCAGCTCCTCTTTCCCAGTGTGTGCACTTCTACACATCAGCTGCCATGGGAAATGGTTGACTTTTATCTATTTTACGAGGACCTGATGTTTCCATTGGGGCTATTTTTCTGCTATCTTTCCACATTGTTCCATAGCTAGGGGTAACCCATGTTTCAGTACAAGAGGTCTTGGAGACAACAAGGCTCTGATATGAGGGTAGCAAGTGTGTAGGGACAACATTGCTTCTGGAGACAGCTTTCAGTGAGCTCAAATTGGACATGAGAATTTGCCAATATGATGCAATTACAAGGTTTTTTGATTTTGTTTTGTTTTGTTTTGATAATTTTCAGGAAAAAGTAAAGTCCTATTTCTCATACAAATATAAAACTTATTGTGTGTGGATTTCTTAAACACTATTTACTATCAGCAAGCTAGGTAACAAAGACTTCCTCCCTGACCAAATTCAGGTTCCTCTGAGCTCTTTTATAGACTAGGCCTCTTCATACCCTTGCCAAGCTTGCGTGGCTCAGGATTAGTAAAATGTTGCCATGGCCATTTAGAGAGATTCACCCTTGATGTCTGCAAAGCTGGCCTAAGTCCAAACTCCTGTAATGTGGGTTCAGAAAAATTCTCTTCTACTCTTAATTTCTTCACTGAACATTCCTTGTTCCCTGAACCCCTCACCGTCCCTATAAGCTGTTTTTGCTACCGGGAGTTGGGTTTCTCTCCTCTATTGAAAAAGCCATGATACACAATTGGGTATGGTATCACAACCCTTTAATCCCAACACTTCAGAGGCAGGGAGATTTCTGAGTTTGATGCCAGCCTGGTCTAAAGAGTGAGTTCCAGGGAAGCCATGCATATTGTAATGGTTCTGGAAAGAGCCTTCCTTGTCGTAATCTGTGTCAAAATAATACATATTTAACCATAGGCAAACTTATTACCAGTTCAAAGGAAACGTTTAAAAAACCAAATATCCTTTAAAGAGTAAAGGGATCAGATTATAAATGAAGGGAAATTTTTTTTCTGCAGATCTGCAGATAAAGGAACATATTGTGGAGAAGATAAAACTTGCAGATCAAGCCTCTATCACATCCCTTTAGTTCACAAACCCACACAACAAGCAGGTTGTAGATTTTTCTCATTGGCCACAGCCTACCAGGGTTTGCTGTAGATGCTAGTTTTCCATCAATACGTTATGTCCATCCTGGATTACAGCATGGTGACTGTATTAGTTACTTTTGTTGTTGTTGTTTCTGCTGCTATAATGTAATCCTGTGGCCAAAGGCAATTTAAGGAAGAATTTATTTCAGCTTATGGATCCAGGGGGCTGGTGTCCATTAGGGCAGGGAAGGGATGAAGGCAGAAGCAGGAAGTCGAGAGATCACATCTCAACCACACACAGGAAGCAGAGAGAAAACTGGAAGTAGGGCAAGACTATAAACTTTCAAAGCCAGGCCTCAGTTACATACTTCCTCTATCAAGGCTTCCATCTTAGAAGTTCCTTAGCCTCCCCAAATAGCACTACTGATAGAAACCTAATGTTGAAATACATCAGCCTGTGGGGGATCATTCTCATTCAAACCACCAGTGTTTTATAAAGCATGAGTCACCCTGTAAACATCCGTGCTGCAGCCACACTTTCTTAAGAACCCAAATAATTTTTCATGACTTGACTATGCATGATCCAGTAGGAAATTAAAGGTTGATATTTGAGTCTCATGGGTCAAATACGGATCAATGAAGCATGATCTATATTTGACAAAAATTGTCTAGTCCACAGAACATCTTTACTTAGAAGGACAATTTAGTAAAAGCTGTGAAGATCACCTAATAAGAATAACAAGGTTACAAACTGGAATCTTTCCAGGAGAGGACATTTTGGGGAGCCAAGTTATAAAAGAAAATCCTGGAGAGATTATATGAAGCAATTCTTAATGTTGCTTTGCTCAAACAGTTGTATCTCTTAATGCACTGATTTTTTTTTTTTTACTAGCTTCTATATGCTTTTTAAGATATATTTTTCCTCTCAGTTCAGAGTAGCTCACTTCAAATGTCATCAATTCTATTAAACCTGTTATCTCTCATATAATTCTCGTGGACTAAGTGGTTGAACATTAATGTAAGAAGAAAAGCTTTGGCTGAGATTTCAGTGTGTTCCCCACAAACTCATATGAGAAAATGATTGCCATTGTAGCAGTATTAAGAGCTGGGAACTTCTTATGGTGGTTAGGCCACCAGGGATCTGTAGGATTGGTCCTGGAATAAAAGAGCCAGACAGCTTCTCCTTTTTTCTTTCTACCCATCTGCCTTGTTATGCTTTTGGGGTGTTATGATGGAACAGGGAGGTCCTCACAGATATGAACATCTTGATAATAGCCTCTAGAGCACCAAGCCAGTAAGTTTCTGTTCATTGTAAATTACTCAGTTTAGCTAGCCATGACGACACCTACCCGTAATCCCAGTAAGCAAGAGGCTGAGAAAGAAAATTGCAAGCTTAAGGCCAGCCTGAGCTGCATTGCAAGCTCTCATCAATAAATAAATACATACATAAATAAATAAATAAATAAATAAATAAATAAATAAATAAATTCATATCATATAATCAAATTTATATTGTGCTATTCGACCTTAGGTATTCTGTAGCATACAGTGAACTAAGACAGTTTTCCCATAGTGTAAGTGAAATGCCAATTTCCACATCTCTTTACCAAGAAATTTAATTTAAAAATCATTTTTAGATAATATTACCAACTAATGTTTATTGAGTGGGCTCTGTGCTGGGCATTTCATTAACTTTCTCTTTTAATTTCTGCTACAATCCCTTGAGGCTATCCTCGTTTTATCAGAGATGAAATGGAAGAGAGTTTCACTTTGGTTCAGCCCTACCTAGATACTATATGTGTAGTTTGTGTCTGTGCCATGGCCTTCTTTCTGGGATTAAGCCCAATCTTCCTACCTCTGTTTTAATCCCAGTTTCTTGGGCCACTATAAATAGGAGTGCCCATATGAGGAAGTATAGATTAGGGTCTATAAGTATCTAAAGTCTCAGTCAGCCTATTCCAGCCACCTCAAGAAAGATAAACTCAGTGAACAAGAGAGCAAGGGCCATCAAAGCCTTCTGCTCAGACGCCCTGCAGGATCCAGCCCATTTGCAGAGGGTTTGCAGGGTTTGTTTTCATGAGACAAGGTTTTCCTCTGTGTATGCCCTCTGTCCTCTTCCAAGCTCAAGTTGCCCACCCTGTCCTAAGACAATCCTGCATTCTCTTTTCCTGGGGGGTGAAGCTGAGTCATTCTTCTTTTCAACTACCAAGCCATTGTAGGATGCATTCTCTCTTGAATGCTAAGAAGCCTTCCCCTTTCCTCTCTAAGCTCTTACAAATGAAGATCTTAACTTTCTAAACTGGGGTGTTTTTCAGGGCTTATTCTAGCTTTCAAAAACTGGTGGTGATTTTGTAAAATAAGAATTCAAATTCTCCAGAGACCCTTTGAAGGATTCAGAGTAACCCGGGCAAGCAATATTTTGGGGAAAAGGCCAAATCGCAGTTTAGGATTCATGGCCTATAGGCAGTCTGATTAAATAGTGACTTGTTTTATTTGAGTCTTTTAAAGCCATGGGAAGCATTCTTAGCTCCAGCATGTTCTATGGCCACAGGATTTACTTTGCTGACTAGCTTGTGTTAAAGAGAGAGACAAGTTCAGGGTATTTCTTTGTCTGTTTACCTATACTGTGCTCAAACTGATTCAAAATTTTATACCAAATGGGAAGTAGACCTCAGACTGATAAATGTCTGTACTTAGATATGATCTATGACAAGAACTGTAAAATTCAGGTTACAAAGGCTTTTTTCCAAACATCTAAATACATGTCTATGTCTTCTTTGAACACCTATATTTATATTTCAAAAAGGTCCTAAAATATTGTGCAAATGCCATCTTATCTGATAAATTAGATTATGAAATATCTTAAACTAAAATACCTCTATTATGATTGACTTCCAGGGATGTGTTTATAAAATTATATATTCTTAAAACTCCCAAATATGAAAGAAATTGGACTTCCTATAATATCAATGTACTAAAAAAGAATTCTTAATGCAACTAATTTATATTTTAGGAATTCGAGCTTACAATAATTCAGCAAGCCTTTTGCAAATGAGACTAATTTATTATTGTTGGTTTAATAAAAACAAATTCTGTCTTCTCTGAGTTATCAGCATTAATTAACATACAAGAGTACATTTTTATTCTACGTCAATGTGCACTTCATAAGCTTCTGCAGGTTTATTGATAGAATAAGCTAATGTTACTTCTACTAAATATTTAAGATTATGAAAAATGCAAATATGTGTTTAACTAAATGAAATCATCATTCCAACAAAATTTGTTTCAATTGCATTTGCATTTTGTAATATGCTGGATGGGTGATTTTCAAGACCTTTAGCTAACCCAGGAACTGGGCTGATAGATACTAACCTGAGTGAACTACTTGGATCATCTCTAAGTAAGATGGGATGGAGAAGCAGCAATTACTAGACATCACTCAGCGTTTTGTTTTTTAATTCCCTTATTTGTGTACAGTATAGAGATGTTACATTATTTTTTTACTGCAGAAATACATGTGTTCATTTTGGAACTTTGAAAATGTGTACTAAGGTATTCAGAAATTTATAGAGATGAGACTTATGATGAGTATGATGGATTCATGTATATGATTTTCAAAAGAAATCCCTAATATCAAATATTATATTGGGGAAAAGTTTTTAGCTTTATCTTTTAAAATGACAAAACTTTCTTGGATTACTATTTGGATCATATAGGCAGTTCTAACATATAATCCGCCAAGGTGACAAACTTTTATAGCTTATGTTTTTATTACTTAATTATATTTATTGGGAACAAACTAAGACTCTTTTCAATAACAGTAGCTCTTATATTCCTCAGATTTTTCCAGAAAACAAATGTAGAAAATACATGAAAACATTATCATATGGGATGGGCTCCCAAGATTATGAACAATGTCTCAAACAGGAGGAAGAATACGCTTAGTCACTGTTTGAGCTAGAACACCCATCCATCCATTTACCCTATCCAGAGACACTGTAGCTTCTCATTTCCTGCCCTAGAGATTCAAATAGGATAGGACTTACTTCACAGGCTCTCCTGCCTGTAAGATCTTTGAGCCAAGACTATAACCAGAACACTAGCCTTATGGGACCATCTCTCTGGGAAAATGCCAATACCTTCTGCAAACATTCTCACAGAATATATTCAGAAATAATATTTTACCAGCTATCTGAGTATCAAGTCATGGTGCTTAAAATTATACATCATAGCTCCTTGGGTAGATAGGTACATCATGACCCTAAATGATCACATACAGTCCAGATACCATCTGTAGTATCCTTTGACGTCATCCTAATCAAGCATTCACATCTCCCGATAGATTTTGATACTTGTCTTTCTAAACTTCAAAACCTAAATCATATCCCTTGTATCTTGAAAGCATACCTGAGCTAGCCCCAGAGTTTTCCCTAGGAAATCACAAGGAATTTGTTCTTTTGTAAGTGAAAATATAAAGAAGAACTATTTGAATATTACTTTAAGTTTCATGGGATGATATGTCAAAGTAGAAGAGAAATTCTGACTTCCCAGTTGTAAACATGTGAGTGAAAGTTTATGCACAGAAATAGTTCAGTCATTATGTGCTGTTATAAGAGCTTCCTAAAGATTTTCCTATATCCTTCCCACTGATGACACCCATCTATTGCTTAGCATTTCTGTGGTGGTTTCCCTATTGACAGCTTATCAATAATATTTTTAGCTATTTTCAAATGTTAAATGTGTGACAAAATCTTCAATTTGAACGTAGCATCTTTGAGTCCAGTGCTTTTCTTTGACGTTTTACATCATTTATGTATGATGTTTTATTAACACAAAGAGGCTAAAGACCCTGATCAGACTCACCAAATACTTTACTTGATGCTAAGTGTGCCCTCCTATATTCTTGGGGTATGTTTTAATAATTTAAATTTATTTTAATTTTATATGTATGAGATATATATATATATATATACACACACACATATATATATATATATATATATATATATATATATATATATATATATATATATATATTCTCCACTGGTTCTTATTGCTTCCACTGACTCATGCCAACTCATAGGAGTCCTGGCTGTTTCTGCTGGCTCATGTCACTGCTACATATATATGAAGACATATATGAATACATATATAGTCTAACACATATGTGCAGAGCCAATGGAAGCCCTAAAAAGGCCCTGACTCCCCTGGAACTAGAGTTAGAGATGGTCCTGAGTTATATTTTGTGGGTGCTGGGAATTAAACCCAAGTCCTCTACATGGGCTAAACCATTTAACAAATCCCTGAAAGTTTAATTGTTATATTTATAGATATTTTATCAGAAACTAGTTTAAGTGAAACATAGTATTGTGTTTTACCAGCTATAAAAGCAACAAAATCGCCTCCTCAGTCCTATTATTCCTGGAATGAAGTCACATCAGAAGTTATACTTTTGAAATATCTCATTGAGTAAACTGAGCCTTGTTTATTCGGTAAATGTAAGCCTTGTTTCAGTTTCAATTTTACTCTGAAGTTCTACTGAAAGCATAAACAGCTATAGGATAAAGCTCCTGCTCATGGAAACAGAACTATCACCTCGGGTTTTACTCAGCAGTGTAGGCTTAGATTTTTCAAAATCTACTTTTAATAAGGTCTTTTAAACATTTCAATGCTACTTCAGTCCCACTGTCCAAAGGTGGGGGAGAAAAGGATAATAAATAGGACAAGGGCATATGGACCTGTTTAGAAGTAGTTCTTTGGGGCAACTCCAATCTCTGTTGTCAGGATACCAGCAGTCTAGCTCAGTAGTATCAGAATAGAAAACATGAATCAGCAACAGTGACAATCCAGCAAAACAGCCAGGCCTCCAGTGAATTGGCACACTGCAGTGGGAATGACCAGAACCAGCAAAAACTGGAGACCAAGGAAGCCTTGCAAGGATAGCTCTGCAAGCATGCTGTCACTGTCCATTGGCTCCTATTTATATACTCTTCAAACATCGTGTGTCCTCTCATGGGTCTAACCATAGCAAAACACCATGTGAGTCTGATTCAGCAAGACACAGCGTGAGTCTACATCATGTGACACAAACAGAAAGGTCCACTTCATAGCAGGGTGGCCTCAACCTCATAACAGTCCTACTTCAGCCTTTTGAGCCATGTGTGTAGCAAGCGTCAGGCACCACACTGGCTCTGCGTACTTTCTAACTGCAAAATGTTAAATGGCATCTCTAGTCAGCAGCTGCCCCCTTTTGTCTTTTAGGTTCATTCTCTTTCTATTATTCTGCTGTCATTTAGTAGATATTCAAGAAAACATAAAATCTATATTCAATCACTATGCTGGTAAAAATCTTATTAATTAATTGGTGTTCTGTATCTTTTTAAAGCCTTAGTCTATTTTTTCTGCCTTCTTTCTACCTCTCCTTTCATATTACAAAGAAAATATACTACTACTGTTGCATATAAAAGTTACAGTGATGATCTGGTTTTCTTATGATGGATATATTTTAATTTTGAACATCAAAAGTTGTCCAGGATACAATTCACAGACCACATGAAGCTAAATAAGAAGGAAGACCAAAGTGTGGGTGCTTCGGTCCTTCTTAGAAGGAGAACAAAATACTCACAGGAGCAAATATAGAGATATAGTGTTGAGCAGTGACTGAAGGAAAGGCCACCTAGAGACTGCCCTACCTGGGGTTTGATCCCATATACAGTTACCAAACCCAGACACTACTGTGGTTGCCAAGAAGTGCATGCTGAAAGGAGCCTGATATAGCTGTCTCCTGAGAGGCCCTGCCAGAACCTTACAAATACAGAGATGGATGTTTGCAGCAAGCCATTGGACTGAGTGCAGGATCCCCAATAGAGGAGTTAGAGAAAGGACTGAAGGAGTTGAAGGATTTGCAATCCCATAGGAAGAACAACAATATCAACCAACCAGACGCCCCCTCCCCCCCAGAACTTCCAGGGACAAGCCATCAACAAAGGAGTACACATGGCTCCAGCTGCTTATGTAGCAGAAGATGACTTTGTCCTTGTCATGTATCAATGGGAGGAGAGGTCCTTGGTCCTAAAAGGCTTGATAGATTCTCCAGTGTAGGGGAATCAAGAGTGGGGAGGTGAGAGTGGAGGAACAACCTCATAGAAGCAGGGTGAGGGAGGATGTGATAGGGTGTTTCTGAAGGGAAGGAAAACAGGAAAGGGGATAACATTTGAAAAGTAAATAAAGAAAATATCCAATTAAAAAAAAAAGTTGTCAACTTTAGAAACACATCAAGAAAAGGTATCTGTGACTCCAAAAGCTCTCTGTTCAGATAGCACAGTTCTCAAATCTACATCCTTCTGTAATACATTACCAGTCAGTTGGCCAAGGCTGAGTTGCCAGAAGCCCAACGCTTTCCTCCAGCATATGGTTGGGAAGACATGTCAAGTGTATGAGTAAACCTTATTGTGTTGATGGTAGCTTCTCCACACATAATGAGCTCTGAGGAAACACATAGTAGAAACTATTGAAAAAGGCACAATGTTAATACACAACAGAGACCACTGCAAATAAACATAGTGAAGTGCCCATTTGCTCAGAGATGAATAAAACAAGTCCCTGACATCTTTTCTAAAGTTTTCTAAAAAACATGGGTAAAATGTGAGGACAGGAGTCGTTATCTTTCACTGTTCCCCATCATTAATGGTCGGCTTGGTCATGATCATTAAAGATGATCCCTGGCAAGCAGCAAACTTCATGGAAGTCTGAAGTGCCCTAGAATTATGCATGTGCTGAGGAAATCTGATGGATGTAAAACAAAGAAGAGATTAGGATAGTTCTCGAAGAAAACCCGAAAAGCTTTGTTGACTCCGGGGGAATCCCACCAACATGAGAAAGAAGCAGCAAGAGCACTGTCCCAAAGATGGGGAGTAAGCCCTCGTTCTAGGATCATGACTGGTGAAAGTTCCCAATGTGTTCCTTGCACTGTGATCTAGCTACCAAGTGAAGTAATTCTGAGTAGGAAGACCAAAGGGATTGACATGCAAATAAGCTCTCCAGGCAAGCTATATGCCTTAAATTCTGCTCAGGGAGGAATATTTGGGGTGTTCATTTGCATTGCATTGGCTGGTTACCAAAGAGTACATTGGGTTCACAGCCACTTGAAAACACTCCTTGTCAGATCCTGAGAACAAATGGAGATGTCTGAACAAAGGTGACTGAGCAGTGAACTCTCCAAAGACAATACACTCCTGCTGGGAAGATAAATATTCTCTTTACGTGTGCATCACACAAACTGAGGCCACAGTAATACTGCGACCACCTCTTGTTAAAACAAAGCTCTTGGACCCATTGGCTTCTTTTTAGGTTTAATCTCTGCTTCCCCACTCCTTGGTACTTCCAAATGAGTTCCTCTTGGAGTCATAGCACATACTAATGTTACTGCATCTGCTTCCAATTTATAAAAGTGCACTTTAGGAAATGCTTTTTTCTTTAATCTATAACAGTATTTATTGCTGCAGGAGAATCCCAGCCCTGTCCTTTGGCAAGCTCTCAACTCTTAATTTAAACAGGCAAACCAGTGCATTTCTTCATTCCTTAAATGGGACTTTGTCCTCAGCAGAGTTTGGCTATGTGATTGTTAACTAAAAAAAAAAAATAAATAAGAATCGTGACATTAAATGATCATCTTAATGTCATGTTCTTATTTTTTTTAATTAACAATCAACATTAAATGATCATCTTAGCTGGGCAGAGGTGGCACATGCCTTTAATCCCAGTACTTCGGAGGCAGAGGCAGGTGGATTTCTGAGTTCAAGGACAGCCTGGTCTACAGAGTGAGTTCCAGGACAGCCAGGGCTACACAGAGAAACCCTGTCTCTAAAAAAAACCAAAAAAAAAAAGAGATCATTTTAAAGTCAGATCATTTCCAGAAGCTTCTTTTCCTAGCATCTTTGTATACAGCATCTGGTTAGGTTTCATTTCTAAGACAGGGTTTCAAGCTTGTCTTAGACTCACAATCTCCTGCCTCATTCTCCCAAGTATTAGTTACAGGTGTGAACCACAGTACACAGCTCCTATTGTCCTTTCAGTAGCCATAGTGCCTGGATTGTTCCAGATACTGTTCAGAGCACCTACCTTTCTGCTCTCTAGATTCTAACACTTTCTGGAAAAATAAAATAAAGTAGGTCCATTCAGTAATATACATTACACACTTTCTCAATACCGTAAGTAGACACAGTCTTCTCTGTAAGATTGTCAGAAAGGTGTATGTAGAGGAATATAGTTATTTCAAACATGTTGTGTAATAGACTATATCAGTTCCATTAGCAAAACTCATGTCTGTGTGGTTCTATTACTGACTATACTTTGAGAATCTCCTGGAGTTAAGTCCTACCTGTTTTAACAAGCAACACTCAAGAGGTAACAATGATCTAGTTCTCCAACACTGAAAGGTCAACAGAGATAAAACACACAAGAGTAGCCCAATAGATTATATGGTCATTCATGCACAATAACTGCAAACAGCCACCTTTTAAAGGATGCTTACCTCTGTTCCTACTTCCTTTTCATAATCTCATCCTTTTGGTCTAAGTGTTCCACTCTGTATGGCACAGTGCAAACATTTTTTTTATAACAAGCAAACAGCAGTATATCATATCTTTTAACTTTATAGCCCCCATGCAAATATTTAACTTTTAGCCCTGTTTCTTATTTTCAAAGGGCCTTCTATGTTAGAGAAGTAGTGTTTAGTTTTATTCAGTATACTAGAGAATAGATGAAAGGTTCAAAAATAAAAATAGCATTAAATACAAATAAAACCTGTGGCATAGCTGAAATCTGAATTAGAAATGAATGCTGTAAGTACAGTGATATAGTTTTTAACCAGCAAAAACCACAGAGGGAGTGCTGATCAGTGGGAAATGTGTACCCTGTAATGTTTTATTGATTAGAAATTGAAAACATTTTTCCCTAAAATCAGTTGTTCCTATATCCTCACCAAATGGTATGGAACAAAATACAATTAGTGTCATAATTATCTCCAGTTTTTACATTTTTTAAGAGAACCTGGTGACTGGATTTAAAATTCTGTCCTATTTCTGAGTGATACTGAATGTTTGTGGAGTCCTAGTATGTTGTGTCCCCTTTAAGAGAATTTTTATAAGTGAGTTATTTAGAAAAAAAATAGAAATGTGTTTCTCACCATCTGGAGGTTGGGAAACACAAGGCAGAGTATCATCATATATCTGGTGGCAGTCCTTCTTGGTGAGATGTCACATGGCATGACAGAAGAGCTTAGGAGATCCACTCCAACAAACCCACATCCATTCCTGCAGGCACAAACCAGCTAACATACAACACTGATGAACTCACAGGGAGATGCAGCCAATGCCTGAGCTTCAGGTTCCAAATGTGTGGACTTCACGGGATATACGTAGACCACAACAGCATCTAAGCATCATTATCTTAAATACTAAAGCAAAAGAGCCAGTCTTTTAAGCTATCTCTGAGTGTTGAGCAGACCAACAAAACTACTAAAATATTTATATGTTTTTTGACACTGATAGTATTTAGTAAGAGTAAAAATTTCATCAAAAGAGAAAAACTTTTCACAAAGTTAATATTCATAATAACATCAATAATGATCGACATACCAGGTTATTTTGAAATCATACTTCTTAGATACAAAGTATTTTCTCAGTAGAAAGTCCTATTCTACTGACCATTTAATCTGGATATGAAGCTAATTCCTTTCCTAAAAGCAAATTTTATTCACAAGAATCATGGTTTCATAATCCAGAGAAAGATTAATTCCTATAGAAAGCTAACTTCTTGACACAATCATATTTTCAGGGAAATCTTTAGTTTTTATTTAGTGGCCAGAAAATAATGAATTTCCAAAAGTTCTGACATGGTTAACTAGAAGCAAAAAGAGACAAAAAGATGTATTTAACTGTAATATATACATAATGCCTTTTATTTTTCCTAATCCAAAAGCTGTGAATACATTTAACTTCAGCTTTGATTAAAACAAATCCATTTCCCCTGTTTTCATCTTGGTTTCCTATCATGGCTGCTATTTCCAGATATAACACGAAGCAGAATGTTAGGGGTGAGTTACAGAAGAAGGAGGAGGAGGAGGAGAAAAAGAAAAGGAGAAGAAGAAAAAAGGAGAAGGAGGAGTGGGAGAAGGCGAAGGCGAAGAAGAAGAAGAAAAAGAAGAAGAAGAAGAAGAAGAAGAAGAAGAAGAAGAAGAAGAAGAAGAAGAAGAAGAAGAAGAAGAAGAAGCAGAAGCAGAAGCAGAAGCAGAAGCAGAAGCAGAAGCAGAAGCAGAAGCAGAAGCAGAAGCAGAAGCAGAAGCAGAAGCAGAAAACATCTATACATCCCAGAGAAATGAATCAAGGCTTGAATGCCATGAAGAGATCAGTTTTGAGAGAAATAAATAAGTAATCTCCAACCAGGCACATTTACAGAATCTATAGTGATGTGGCTACTCATAGTGGCTCTCACAGGCTGCAAAGAGTGGGAACAGAAGAACAGGCCCACAGAGCTCAATGCTAGAAAGAAGAGTGCTTTCATGCCACCTATGAAAGCATGTAGCTTCTCTTTCAGTTTCCTGCTATGGCTCTAGATTACCAGTTTTCTTTTCAAAACTGAGTTGTAGAGTTGTTCATGGTCGGGTGCTAAAGCAGGAGAATCAAGAGTTTGAGGTCATCTGGGCTACATAGCAAACCTTGTTTCAACAAAACGAAACAAAACAAAACAAAAACGAGAAAATAATTATTTCTTCCCTGAATCCTTGACAATTAGCCTCTCACTCCAGATCTGCATGAGGAAGGATTTTCAATGTCTAATGCCAGCTTATCCTGACTGGCCCAGCCTGGGCTATGCATTCAGCTTATTATGGTTTGGATACAACTATACCAAAGACACTGTGCTAAAGGATTAATTCCCACATGACCGTATAGAAAGGTGCTGGGATCCTTGAGGAGCACCTGTAGAATCTACTGGAAAGTTCTCAAGTCATCCAGGATGTGACTTCAAAGGGCGCTATGGACCATCCCTTATTCCCTTTCTCTTGTTTTGCTTCTCTGACACAAGGTGACAAGTTTTCCTTTACCACACACTCTCACCATCATGTACTGCCTCACAAGGCCCAGAGCAAGTGGAACTAACCAATCATAGACTCCAAAGTTATAACTACAACATTCCTCTCTCTCATTATAAGATGATTATCTCAGGCATTTTGTTACAGTGGTTGAAAGCTAGCTAATCCACCTGTTGTTGGCTAATATACAGATCTTTAAAATTAGCTCTACTAAAATTACAAATTATACATTAATGATGTAACCACCTCTGAACGACTTGTGAGCCAGGATGTATGTGACAGTACTAAAAAGCCAGCTTCTACTTGCTTCATGGTTGAATAAACCCCGGGGGAATTATATAGAAATCACCACTTGTTTATCAAATTTAATAATTATATTGAAAGTCTAAATTTAAGACCGACAATGAAGAGTGAAAAGGATGAGGCCAGTGCTAAAAGTCACAATTTAAATGAATTATGATTAATACAAAATAGAAGCCCTTAGAGAACAGGCTCCACGGCACACATACCAAAGCTTGAGTGTTTTTTTCTGAGAAGTGAATGTTAGCTATTACCATTTACTTATTAGAGAAGAATGCAATGCTCTGGTTAAAAATATAATCTCAGTGTATGTTGTGGATTGCTGTCTGTCTTCTCTGCCCCTTTAAAAGGGGAGCCTAATTACACAGGTGAGGTCAAGTGACATCTTAGTCAGATAAGGCTAGAGCCTGTGAGTGAGCAGTGGAAAAAAAAAAGCATAGCTAAAGTTTTAGAGAGGGGATGGGGAGAGAGACAGAGACACAGAGACACAGAGAGAGACAGAGACAGAGAGAGATGGAGACAGGAGAGACAAGATGGTACCTGAAGGATAAGGTGATGAGCCAGAACCACGTGATCCTAGGAGCCATAATTAACTGGGGCTTTCACAAATAGACAACTGAGTAATGTAGGGCACATGTGTCCAGTCTAGGTGTACAGCTTGTATCTAGATCAATTGAGTTTTGAGTTCTTTGTGTGGGCATTTTGGGGGTTGAGGATCTACTGTTATAAATCTAGCTGGTAAATCACAAGCCTCTGGAGTTTTCATATTACAGGGCTGGGGAATTACAGCCAGTGGCAGCCAGTTTCAGCAGGCTAGCAGCTTGGGGAAGATGGCTTGGGAAGTGTGAGCAGTTCAGCAGCAGCTAACACAGGGAACCTGGTAGAGCCCTTGGAGCTCTCCATGGGGTTGGGGAGATGCCATTGCCAGTGCCTAGCTGGCCATAGCACGGATTGTTTTTTTATAAATACATGTGTATTGTATTAAGTGTATTTACTATGAGCATAGTGCATTAAAGAAAGTAAGATTCATAAAATACTTTAAATAAAATAATAATACCATTATTAACAATTAACAATTAAGTATGAGACAAAGGGTAGGCTCTTACAGCAAACATTCAAGGATCACAAGGCAAAGTGGTCAGGTGCAAAGCGAGAACCTCCCCACAAGTCTGCAGTCTCCTCTGGGTTACTGTGTTTATTGAGTTTATGAAAACAAACCAACCTTTGATAAGTGTTTCATGCAGGATTCCTTAAACATCGAAAGAAATAAGCTTTCTCCAAATAGAAAAGTTGGAGAGCATTAATGGTTTACAATACCTTTAATGTATCAACTACAGATTCATCCAAATAAAGGTAACTTTACTCTCTTGTTTTTCTTAGAACTCATTTGTAGGTAAAACAGGTTTAATGATTATGTGTTCAAACAGTTTTAAAAGTTTTTAATGTGTTAAGCAATAATAAGGAGTTAAGGTTGGCATATTAATGGAAGATATTACTGAAAGGGGGTTTTGTTAGAATTTTTCCCAATTCTTGCCTTTAAGACTTCTTTAACCTTTGACATTTGACCTTTGGTCAAAAGATGCTCCATGCAGTAATACAGTTGTCCTTTTGGGACTACATGTAAGGCATGATGCCTAAAACAGGCTCATAAGAACCATAGAAAAGAGTAAGTCTGTGTATAAACCTCTGTAATGCATACTTCTCTCATACAATATACATAACATTGTATACATGTATATGTATATATAATATATATCCATTAATACAGTAACAAGTTTACAAAAAGCTATTCTCTATCTAATATCCTCAGATGTTTTCACTTCTTTTCCTATTCTAGTCCTTCTTTTAAAAAACACTTATCACAACCCTGAAAATTGATTCCACAGCCACTAATGAGTTGCAATCTATAGTTTGAGAAGCACTGCTACCAGACCAATTAAATGTTGTACTTTGCTTTGAGAGCCTTCGATTAATTGGGCACACCTGGAGGCAGACGCTACCATTTGGAAATGATCGCTGAGGCCAAATTATGGCCATAAATGTTCTTCCTAGCAACCCATGAAGCCTTTCTCTTTAAATTAGTACTGCTGGTGTCACTGTAAATCTTGAAAGCATTTCCTTTATCCAAAGAAAGTATCTGCTTTCAAATGGTGAAGAGAATCCCCACTGAAAAACAAACCTGACCACATAGTAAATCCAACAGAAAGTGATTAATGGCATCCGTTGTCAGAAGAGCCCAGCTTTCTTCCCTTAAGAAGTGTAAATAGGACGTCAAATTCATCTTCCTTAGTATGTTTCCACTTAGGGTGATGGTCCAGAGGTACGTTTACTAGTTAATAATTAATCAGAAGGATCAGCACCAGTGGCCTAGAAGAGAAAATGAAATGTTGGATTTTTCCTACATAGAGACAGCTTTCCAGCAATGGCACCATAGCATGATGTCTTAAAGATATAGGAACAATAGCACTTATGAAATCTGGGTGATGTTGCAGATTTTAAAACTATAAACAAGTGTTCTTGCTACCCCACCAACGCTCACTAATACACAGCACCAGCCTTCCTGGCCACATACTTGCTAAACCTATTTTTATCATACAGAGCTTGTCCATCAGAGTGCTCCAACACTGCAGTGAATTAGTCTTTCATGGCTCCTTCAGGGTCTTCTATTCAGCTTAAGGAAGCTTATCTAATCCACTCTAGAGTGGAGTCATCCCTGTCCAGTGCCCAGAGCAAAAGTGATACTCCGTATACATTTGTTAGTCTGGAGAGATGGCCATGGATAAAAAGCACTTCATATGCCTCACCAGCAAACTTTGATTCCCAGATCCCATGGTAAGACAGAAACAATTCCCAAAGATTGTTGGGGGACGAGAACTGGAAACTGCAGTTGTGAAAAATGGTGCTCTTCTAGAGGATCTATGTTCAGTCCCCAATACCCACATGGTGGCTTGCAACCCTCTCCCCTTTTCTGGCCTCTTTTGGTACCAGGTATGAACAAGGTACACGGACAAACATGCAGACAAAATACCCATACACATAAAATAAATTAATATTTTTAAAAGTTATTCTCTAGCTCCTAACACATACGGTGGCATACACATATGCACATATGCATGCACATACACAGATACCCCAACAATAAATAATGCTTTGACTATTCAAAATAAATATCTGTTGAATGAATGAGTGAGATGGTGGGTGATAGTGAATGAATGTACTGACAACTAGATTACCAAATGCTTCGTGCTCACAAATAGAGGAGAGGACAAGCACCTTGTCACATGGTGACTTTCCTTTTATTCAGTGAGGCAAGAACACTCTGGTTACAGTCAACCTCCCCATCCCCGCTATACACAGCATACACACATTTCTCTCTGCATCCCATTCAACTAGCATGTATTGGGTTCCCACTACTGGCCAGCAGCCACAGCACTGATTCATTCTTCCCTCTTCACTTCTGATTCCACAGCCTCACCACTTCTCTTGGGTAATTTTGGTGGTCTTTGAAATCTTCCCTACATTCTGCTTTCAGTGGCACCCAAGCGCCAAGTCTTCTTGGCAGCTCAAGTAATCTTTCAGAAATATACAAAAATTATCTCAAACCTAAACACTCATGTATAGAGTACATACAGTGCACGGCTCCCCTAGTTCCCTGGTTCATCCCCTTATATCAATCCTACACCTCATGTGAGTAGCAAAACCTTCGCACTTTACGGAAGGATCAATGCTGCTATATCACACTATAATCGGAGCACTCTACTCCTTCTAATTGAATATTCTTCCCACTTTCTGCACATGAGATATTTCTACTCTGTTTTAACGATCCAGGGCTGGGTATGGTGGCACATGCCTTTAATCCTAGCAATTAGGAGGCAGAGACAGGCGGATCTGTGTGAGTTTGAGACAAGGCACGGCAACACAGTGAGGCCTTGTCTCTAACAAAGAAGATCCAAAGGAATTCCACTATTTTTATTGGGGTTCTGTTTCAGGAAGCCTTATCGAGCATCTGACTAATAAAGTGCACTGCTGTAAATTTGCATAGCTGTTATTGCCATGCTCTCTGTGGTTGCACTTATTCGGGATTAAATCATAGCCAGCAAGAATTGAACATGAATCCAGTTTTGTGTCCAGATTACCTACCATAATTATTGGTCGCAATAATTATATGCCTCAGTATTCACCATTTCTAGAAATACCCAATGTGGCTATTTAAGAAGAGAATCATTTAAAGGTTCTGTTGGCTACAAAATTTAGGGGGAGTCATGTTGTGTATGTTGCATGCCTCTCAACTGACCAGTGGTCACAGTGGACAAAACACTTAGTTGCTTTAATGGACAGTTGTAGCTGAAATCTCAATTCCATTGTCTTGGATTGATGCTGTTATCATCTACAGTTCCTTCATCAGTTACCCATGAAGAGTCAAATATTTTATCATCAAATTGGCCAGAAGGTTCTGTACCACCCATATTTCTTCCTTCTAAATGTTACCCACAGAAAGACTGTCATGTTGATCTGTACAACCCCCGCGCCAAAGGTCAGACCATGATAATGTACTTGTAAGGTTGTGTTACATTTTCCCATGTAAATTCTGCATTACAATGTATTCTGGGAAATGATTTTGTATAGCTCCCCTATGGGAGAGCAATGCTAGAAGCAAAATAAACTGGAGGAATTATAAAGACACTTTGAAATTCCTCTCATACAGATGTTTATTAAATGATGAGCTAGAAAGATGAAATAAGGGCTGGAGAGGTGGCTCATCTATTAACAGCACTGGCTGCTCTTGCAGAAGACACAGACTTGGTTCCCAGCATCCACACAGTGGCTCATTACCACCTGTACTTCCAGTTTCAGGGTATCTGATGCTTCTTCTGGCCTCTGTAGGCATACATGGTACACATACATACATAGATGTACATGAACACTTATACAAATTAAATATAATTTTAAAAAACAGATGAACTATAGAGGTCATAGTTACCATTTTAACTCAGTATGTTGTGTTGTTTAAAATAATTTTAATAAGTATTTTTTATTTAACCTTAAATTAAAAAGATAGGCCATTGTCTTTTCAAAGTATTGCTTGGCAATATATCAAAACAATTCTTTTCCCATGGTCTTAAATATATCCTCTACTTCAAATATTTTCTAATTCTCTTACTATGTGTTTCTTCTGTTTCAACTTACTAGTTAAAACATACTGCATTATTTATTTGTATAAAGACATAATCCCTTCTTTTGTTTTGGGTGGAGGTTGAGAAACTATTTTTTGACTTTTTTTTTATTAGATATTTTTTTCTTTTACATTTCAAATGCTATCCCGAAAGTTCCCTATATCCTCCCCCCGCCCTTCTCCCCTAACCACCCACTCTCACTTCTTGGCCCTGGCGTTGCCCTGTATTGGGACATATAATTAAACAGAGACACATGGACACTATAAAGTTTGAAACACCAAGGGGCCTCTCTTCCCAGTGATGGCCAACTAGGCCATCTTCTGCTACATATGCAGCTAGAGACACGAGCTCTGGGGGTACTGGATATACCTTCTTCAGCCTTAGTCCATGTTGGTCAGATAGGATGCATGGGATAATTTCAATATTTTTGTATCTGTGGAGGGCTGTTTTGTGACCAATTATATGGTCAGTTTTAGAGGAGGTACCATGTGGCCCTGAGAAGAAGATATATCCTTTTGTTTTAGGATAAAATGTTCTGTAGATATCTATTAAATCCATTTGTTTCATAACTTCTGTTAGTGTCCATGTGTGTCTGTTTAGTTTCTGTTTCCAGGATCTGTCCATTGGTGAGCGTGGGGTGTTGAAGACTCCCACTATTATTGTGTGAGGTGCAATGTGTACTTTGAGTTTTACTACAGTTCCTTTAATGAATGTGGCTGCCCTTGTATTTGGAGCATAGATATTCAAAATTGAGAATTCATCTTGGTTGATTTTACCTTTGATGAGTATGAAGTGCCCCTCCTTGTCTTTTTGATAACGTTTTGTTGGAAGTCAATTTTATCTGATATTATAATGGCTACTCCAGCTTGTTTGTTCGGACCATTTACATGGAAAATTGTTTTCCAGCCTTTTACTCTAAGGTAGTGTCTGTCTTTTTCCCTGAGGTGGGTTTCCTGTAAGCAGCAAAACATTGGGTCCTGTTTGTGTAGTCAGTCTATTAGTCTATATCTTTTTATTGGGGAATTGAGTCCATTGATGTTAAGAGAAATTAAAGAAAAGTAGTTGTTGCTTCCTGTTATTTTTGTTGTTAAAGTTGGGATTCTGTTCTTGGGGCTGTCTTCCTTTAGGTTTGTTGAAGGATTACTTTCTTGCTTTTTCTAGGGTGTAGTTTCCATCCTTGTGTTGTTGTTTCCTGTTATTATTTTTTGAAGGGCTGGATTCATGGAAAGATATTGTGTGAATTTGGTTTTATCGTGGAATACGTTGATTTCTCCATCTATGGTAATTGAGAGTTTTGCTGAGTAGAGTTGCCTGGGCTGGCATTTGTATTCTCTTAGGGTCTGCATAACATCTGTCCAGGATCTTCTGGCTTTCATATTCTCTGGTGAGAAGTTGTGTAATTCTACTAGGCCTGCCTTTATATGTTACTTGACCTTTTCCCCTTACTGCTTTTAATATTCTATCTTTATTTAGTGCATTTGTTGTTCTGATTATTATGTGTCTGGAGGAATTTCTTTTCTGGTCCAGTCTATTTGGAGTTCTATAGGCTTCTTGTATGTTCATGGGCATCTCTTTCTTTAGGTTTGGGAAGTTTTCTTCTATTATTTTGTTGAAGATATTTGCTGGCCCATTAAGTTGAAAATCTTCATTTTCATTTACTATTATCCTTAGGTTTGGTCTTCTCATTGTGTCCTGGATTTCCTGGATGTTTTGAGTTAGGATCTTTTTGCATTTTTTTTTTTTTTGATTGTTGTGCCCATGTTCTCTATGGAATCTTCTGCACCTGAGATTCTCTCTTCCATCTCTTGTATTCTATTGCTGATGCTCACATCTATGGTTCCTGATTTATTTCCTAGGGTTTCTATCTCCAAAGTTGTCTCACTTTGGGTTTTCTTTATTGTTTTTACTTCCCTTTTTATGTCCTGGATGGTTTTGTTCAATTCCATCACCTGTTTGGTTGTGTTTTCCTGTAGTTATTTAAGGGACTTTTGTGTTTCCTCTTTAGGGACGTTTTACCTCTTTAGCAGTGTTTTCCTGTACTTCTTTAAGGACTTGCCCCTCTTTGGCACTGTTCTCCTGTATTTCTTTAAGTGAGTTATTAAAGTCCTTCTTCATGTCCTCTATCAGCATCATGAGATATGATTTTAAATCTGAGTCTTGCTTTTCGGGTGTGTTGGGGTAACCAGGACTGGCTGTGGTGGGAGTGCTAGGTTTTGATGATGCTGAGTGGTCTTGGTTTCTGTTATGAAGATTCTTATGTTTTCCTTTCACCATCTGGTAATCTCTGGAGTTAGTTGTTATAGTTGTCTCTGGTTGGAACTTGTTTCTCCTGTGATTCTGTTAGCCTCTGTCAGCAGTCCTGGGAGTCCAGCTCTCTCCTGAGTCTCAGTGGTCAGAGTAGTCTCTGCAGGCAAGCTCTCCTTTTGCAGGGAAGGTGCACAGAGGTCTGGTGTTTAGACCTGCCTCTTGGCTAAAGATGAAGGCCCGATACAGGGTCTGTCCCAGAAGCTGTGTTGCTTCTGCAGTCCGCACTCTCACCTGTGCAGACTGGTCTCTGAGGGACCTGGGACCCAAGATGTCTCCCTCACAAGCTCTGGCAGGCAAAGCCCTCCCGGGCAGACACCTCTCCTCAGGTGGGAAGGTGCCTGGATGTCTAGAACCTGAAACTGGGTCTGTCCTAGAAGCTGTGTCACTTCTGCAGTCTGCTCACTCACTCTTTGCAGTCTGAAAGCTGACCTCTGCAGACTGGTCTCTGAGGGATCCGGGACCCAATTGATCCCTTCAATTATAACACATATTGATTCTGATAATAAAAGACAGCTTCAAATATAAGGTCATAGGAATTATTTCTGTGAGAACAGATAAAATAACATTTTATATTTCTCCCTTTGCACTTGGGACCTATGTAGAACATTAATAACAATTAGTTTGCCTATTTTAGACATAACAAGTATAATAGTAATCTATTTTAGATTTAGGAAGTACAGAATTCTTTTGTAAGATCCCCAAAAGCCCAAATAAATTTCTTTTAACTCATATTTTCATAATTTCATTTTTCCCATAGCTTAAACCCCCAATTCACTACTTTATTTCACAGTTACAACACATGTCAATTTAAAGACCCAGATCAAGTTCCCAAGATAGGACAATGCACAGTACTAGGACTCAATTGCAATGAATACATTGTGCTAGTCACATCATGTTGATGATGCCACTGTCTGCTGCTGGCTGGACCAATAGCAGGGCCCTTTGATGTACAGCCACAGTGGTGGTCTCTGCATGCCTGGGCCACTGAGCACAGTAGGGCAGATCTTAGCAAATAGCTCTCCTGTGAGCCTGAATAAGCAGGGGCTCTGCGGGCACTCTCTTCTCAAGGGAGTCTCTCAGATGGATTTATTATTTCATATCTTGGGACTAAGCTGGGTAATCTTCATTCAGTTTTGAGATAGCCTGTTGCTATTACATGGTTTTTTAATAGCCCTCATCTTTTCAGAAACCATGACTTTTTTTGGCTCCAACCCTATATTGGCTATTTTGGGTCAAACCACAGGATTTTCAGATCTTCTTTGTTTTTAACTCTCAAGGCTTTTCTTATTTAAATTTTATATGTATGAATGCTTTGTCTGTATCTATGTCTGTGTACCATGCTGTGTACACAGCATGCCCCGTGCTGTGGAGGCTAGAAAAGGGCTTCAGATCCCCTGGAACTGGAGTTAAAGATGGTTGTGAGCCACCATGCGGGTGCTAGGAATTGAACCAGCATCCTCTGGAAGAGCAGCCAGTGTTTATAACCACTGAGCCACCTCTCCAGCCCCTTGTCCTCTATTCTAATGTGAATCAGGCTGAAAGCAACCAGCAAAAAGCCTGGCCCCAGTCTGAATTCTGTTCCACCTTGAAATTTTCTGCACCCAGTTAATTAGTCCCTTATCTTCAAACTCAGTCTCTTCCAGTCTTGAGTCAGGGACAAGTTCTTTGCTCGAATGAAACACTATGACTTCTTGTCCTGTTCCTCCAGGAGTTCGTGTTTCCATCTGAGATCTCCTGAGTCACTACTGTTTGTGTTTATATTGACATTCTAGTCTGCTGCACTCCCAACAGACACACTGGTAAGCTTTGTTCACAGCATCCTGTGGCTTCTCTACTGCACATCTCTAAAGTCTTTCAAATCCTACTAGAAGCCAAAGGCTTAAGAACCATATGATTAGGTTTAGTCCTAGAAACAACCCACTTCTCTGAGGTCAATACTCTGTGGTCACTATAACAAACATATCTGACACAAACAACTTAAGTGAGGAAGGATTTATTTGGATTCTGGAGTATGTGGATAAAGCCCTAAGTGAGTGAAGTCCTAAGAGAATGTGTGCTGTTGATACAGACATTGCCATTTCAAAGACTCCAGATTCCCAGACCCATGGAGAAATGGCAAAGTCTTCCCTACCTTTTGTAAGATTCATGGGGAAATGACAAGGGTTTCCTCTACTCAATATGTGGATTTTGATTGTGTATGCAGAAAATGTCCACTATTGCTTTCTCCCCCAAGATGTTTACAGCATAAAGACTGCTCCCACCAAGATTAACAAGGCCTGTCTCTTGTCCAGCTGTACTCTAGAGAAGTTCATGTGAAGGAGATCCTTGACAATTAATTCATTCACCAATGTTTTATGGTAAAATACACACAATATAAAATTGATCATTTTGACCATCTTTAACTGTTTAGATTTGTAATGTTAAATACATTCAAATCTGTCACAATCATCTGTCTGCAAGCCTTCCATCTTCCCACTAAATTCTGTGTCCACTAAACACTAACCTCCAAGTCAACCCTCTCAGAACCTGGCAAACACCATCCACCTCTCTGTTTCTTTGAACTGGACTTCTCTGAGAACCTCATACAATGTGATACTTTAATTGTTGTACCTGATTGTTCTTTTGTACCTGATTTATTTCATATCGAAAATGTTTTCAAATTTCATACATATATTACAGTATATGACAGATACTTCTTTTTTAAAGGATATCCACTGATCCTCCATTGGTAGATAATGAATTTTTTTCACTACTTGGAATAAGGCTGCAATGTCCATGTATATGATGGAATCACTGTTTCCAGGTTTTTGGAGAACATATACAGAAACCATTTCCTGGCATTATGCCATCACTTCATACGTGGTAGATGATACCCACGATAGTTCTGCCATGGAACCCATGTACTGTGGAGGAAAACAAAACAGATAAACAAGCAAACAAACAAAGCCACTTCACAGAGCTTTGTAAAGAATATAAGTACAAGTGCAGTGGATAGAACCTAAGAAGGATGAGAATACTCTGAATGGTAAGGCAAGCAGCAAAGATGGCACACACCTTTGAACTTCAAACAAGGCCAGTCAAAGTCATAATGCCATATTTCAGCTTATAAGAGAGAGGGGGGGGAGGAGGGGAGGAGAGATGTTAAATACATTTCCAAGGTCACAATGAATTCTACAGAACAGACTAGAATCTTGTATCACTGTTATTTTGTAGATAGTCTTTGCTGAGCTGAAAGGTTGCACTCAATACATGTTTATTGGATATAGTAATCTATGCCCAACCTTTCAGACATCTGATTTCTTCCAGAATCATCTCTATGAATGGCAAGAGGACTCTTTAAGCTCCAACTAACCACACCTTTTTTATATCCAGTGTTTTTGTTTGCTTAAAGGGATTTTTCTACAGATTCAAGATAAAATAGTATCTATTTTAAGATGAAATGACCTACCTCACTATTGCCTAGCTTTGAGATAAAAAAAGTTCTACTCTGATCAAAACAAAACAAGAATCTCATATGACCTGAGTACGCAGTATCTGGCAGACCGTGCCCTGTCAAACAATAAGAACACTATTGCCTCTGACCTAAGACCTCGTGCAGCTTAGGTAAATATTGTTTGAAAACTATTGGCAATGAATGTCTACAAAGATACACTTCCGCTGCCAAAGTCTTCCTGTTCAAATAGCACAAACTCTGATTTTTTTTTTAACAAGAACATGACCTTTTCCCACTAGGTTCATCCTTGCATGTAGGACTGAGAGTCTGACACCACTCATATGTAAAGATCTACCAAAGGTTTTCAATGAAAGAGTGTGTAAGTGACAAGATCGGTCATGATCCAGCTTAAAATGCATACTTATTGTTGCATGAGCAAGAATAAGTGATGTCACAGAGCTTATATTAGGGAGAATAATAAGATTCATTCTGTTTTGTTAAATTCTCACTTAATCTTTTACTATAATGTAAGTGGCTGTTGAAATGAATAGTCAATCAATATTCTTAGCCTTTAAAGTATTTATTAAAAAGTGGCCAGTTTTCCTTAGTGTATTTACTCCATCAACAAACAGTAGCTGAACGCCTACATGAAAAGAACACTGGGAGCTATTAACATTGTGAAGTTAAGCATTTGCCTATGTGCATTAGCAGATTGCTTTTGAATACATTTAAAAATACCATATGTGGAAATATTTAACATGTTTTAGAAAAGCATTAACTTCTTCGAGATACCATGATTACCACCAGGGCAGCTCTTACATATATCATCTAGCATTGACCTCCCAAAACAGAAGTCACAACTACAGTCTTAATAAAATATCATAGAAAGAAAGAAAGAAAGAAAGAAAGAAAGAAAGAAAGAAAGAAAGAAAGAAGGAAGGAAGGAAAGAAAGAAAGAAAGAAAGAAAGAAAGAAAGAAAGAAGAAAGAAAAGACTCTGACTGCTTTGCATCTCAAAGAGTAAGCCCCTGCCTCTCTTGTAACTCTTCTGTCTTCTTTATAATCAACAGTCAGCACATTCTTACTGATTGGTAAACACTGTGCTTGACATTGAATATATAAAGAAGAAGGATGGGGATGGTGCTCTGTGATATTTACAACCTGTTCAGAGAGATGGATTTAAAAAAAAAAAAAAAAAAAAAAAAGGGCACAAATTCCCCAGGCACCCAGTGAGAAGGTGGAGATTTTCCATGAATCCCATAATGGGAGCATCAAAACCTAGTGACCAGCATGATGTAAAAAGATGGATAAGAAAAACAGTGGGGAAGACACATTCAACTCATTCCTCAAAAATTTCAAAGTCTCATCATGAGGAAGAGAAGAGTCAGAGTTTGGACCTAGGGTTTGTATATAAGTCTACTTAACTCCTGTAAAACCTACTGGGGCATACCACAGGACTGCTACTTCGACTGGTTCATTCCTGGTCTTGAGTCTCCAAATCTGTTGCTAGAGGTATTTGAGACAAGTGCAGGACAGGTTGGCAGGAAGGCTGCAGTGTTCTGTTCTCACTCTCCATATTTTCTTTGCTTAGCTTTAGCAGTGAATTCCAATTTTTACTGAGAATGAGGCAGTCTTCTCTTTTTTATTAATTAATCAATCAATTAATCAGTCAATTAATTTTTTTACATCCTGAACACTGCTTCCCCTCCCAGCTTCTCCCTCACCAAACAGGCCTCCTGGGAGGCAGGGAGAGCTGTGGGGTGAATGCAGAGAATACTGGGGCAGGGAGATGTGGAGTGTCACACCTGTGTTTTGGATTTCTTAGAAGGCAGATGCAGCTTTGGCTTGGGGCATACACTGCACTGCTCTGTGCCTGCTACTGGTGCGGACTCAGACTGGAAGTGAGACAGTCTTCCAGACAAAGTGGGACAAAGCTGTTTATCCTTTTCCCTGATCCACTGCCTGGCTCTGGCCAAATTCTTGGATTCTCTCTCTTTTTCCAACCATCTAAGGAAGTGGTTCTCAACCTTCCTAATGCTGTGACCCTTTAATATATTTCTACATGCTGTAGTGACCCCCCCCCACCATAAAATTATTTAGTTGCTACTTTCTAAGTGTAATATTGCTACTTCTATTAATTGTAATGTAAATCTGATTTATGCCTATCTGATATGCAGGATATCTGATATGTGATCCCCAGTGATGTCACAGCCCATAGGTTGAGAACCTCTGGTCTGAGAACTTCCTGTTCCTGATAGTCTTTGCTTGGGGCAGATGCCAGATAAACTCAGTCTGGAGTCTTAAGAATTGCTTAGTTTTATCACACACTCAAACTGAATCCACAGAAAACAAACAGCATTTTATGAGGAAGCTACTCAAATCATTGTATTGCATCTATTGTGATTCAGCAGATAATTGGACATTGACCTTCATATAGGGTCATGTGCATTCCTTATGGTCACAAAGTTGCAAACAAAACAAATCATTTGAGCTTCTTTAAGGAAAGGAAAAGACACATTCACATTGAAAAGAAATTGAATGGTTCATAGAACTAAAAGAAAACCTAAAACAATTCCAAAGATTTTGTTTATATGTTTGTTTTTTAAAAGCCAGATACAAAAAGTGTCTTAGGAGTAAGGGCAGAGGAAGGATGGAACAGTTGCTTTAAAAGACCATAGGATGGACCACTGTGAACACCTCACCCCACCCCAGGTTTGCACATCATTTCCAACAAGAAGGAGGTCAGATGGATTCCCACTCATTAGTGAGAAGAGTGACTATGTTTTCCACAGTGGGAGAAGAATACACTCACTGCTGCAAAAGCTAAATGGCTGCAGTTACAACCAGTCTTCCTTCTGAGTCTCCTCTTAGTTCAGGTCCAGAAGTCTCCTTGCCCTTCTGTGTATTTACCGAAATCATAGAATTTGACCACACCTTCAGAACAGGTCTGCCAGAGTGTCAAAGTTACCAAAGTCTAAACACTGACTCGCTAGGAAAAAAAATATGAAGTGCAAACCTTGGAAGAGAGAGTATTTTAGGAAAACTTTAGGACTAGCCGCACAAAATCCCATTGGTAAATATCCTTGTTAGGACATTTTTCTATGTTCTTATTATCTGGAACAAATCCATGAAGAGAAAGTTCAGCCAAGTGTTCATCCCAGTCTTCAACAGGGAGTGAGGCTGTTCACCGATAATCCTTCTTTTTTCAAAACTAAGATTTTTTTTAAAAACTATTTCCTATTTGCAATTTCAGAAGCTCTCTAAATAAATTGTCACTGGGGCATAATCTTTTCCACTGGACTTTCCCCATTAATCCCCATGCACTTACATAGACATACCATGTAGTATCAATTCATTTTGTTTCTACCTGCTTCCTGAACCAATTTTGTGAATGGGTAGAGAATACTAGAATCTGCTTTTTTATTTTAATAATCAGTAATTCCTGAATGTTGCTCTTACTGACTTGTGACAGTAGAGTTTTGGGATGCTGCTGCTGCTGTTATTGTTGCTGCTGTTATTGTTGTTGTTGTTGTTGTTGTTCAATACCTGAATATACAAGGCCTGGTACTTGCCACTGTGGCAAAGCTCAGTACAGAGAATCCTAAGGAAGAAGACAGTGATGATGCCAATGATGTCAATAGTCAACAGCTATAAAAACCTACTACACAGGAACTGACCATGGCATTTTGTGTGCATCATGCTTCTATGCCAGTGGAGGTGACCTAGTAGCAAAGGTTCTTGTGGGGAACAGAAACAGGAGAAGGCACAACCACTGGGATTAAATCTAAGCCGATGCAAATGATGAGACCGTTGAATCCAGAGTTTTCTTATTTGATAATTCAACACTTTTCATAGCATCTGTTAAGGAAATGAACAAATGGGGGATGGAGAGATGGCTCAGTGGTTAAGATCACTGGCTGCTCTTGTAAAGGATCTAAATTTGGTTTTTAGCACCTACAATGGTTGTTCACAACCACCTGCAACTCCAGTCTCCAGACTCTGTTGCTCTCTTCTGGCCTCTGAGGGTACTTGTATGCATGAACAGATACACATGAAATAATAAAAATATTTTCTTTTCAAAAGAAGGAATGAACAAATGATCCACTTACGAATAACTATTCATTCTCCTAACAGTAACACAGCCTAGTTCATTGGATTCCAGGGCCTGCTCTGTGCTATCACTGAGAGGGAAATCTCAATGTTTGCCCTGCTTTTGAAATGTGGTAGTAAGTATTCTTCCCAAAGAAGAAATCAGACATCACAACTGGTCTATTCCAATTTATTCCCAGTAAACAGATGAAAACAAAGACAAAAACGAACTCAAGCTCTTGGGGAATCTGTGTCTAGTATTGACTAATTCTTTCCAGCACAGAGAAGAGAAAATACATCCACTGCTTCTCAAAAGCATCAATTTTCCTTCATCTTGTTCCTCACTGATGGCTTTACAAGATTTTCTTCTGCATATGAGTGTATGTACGTGTGTGTGTGTGTGTGTGTGTGTGTGTGTGTGTGTGTGTGTGTGAAGTACTTACATTAAGCTTACATTAAATCCGAATGGTTTTAACTAAGTCACTGGGAAAGACAGGCCCTGGAAACTGTCTCACACTGCATCTCAGTAACCCTTACAGAGAATCTTTGTTAAATTTCAGAATTTCACTAAACATTGCTTAGTCTTAATCTGTGAGATAATCAAAATGATCCATTTCCCTATTTAGTTCAGATATGAATGAAATTTAATATGTTTTCCTTCCCAGAGAAGGAAAAGAGAAGAAGGATGGATTGTGTATTACTAAATGAAGTTCTGAAGCTCCATGCAACTGGATCCCCAGGGCAGGCAACAGTGTAACTTATCACAGCTCCCTGCCTCTGAGGCCTCTGGAGGTTCCGGTCACAAGCACAGGTGAATCTTAACATCATTGTCTGATCATTTGACCAAGAAGGCTACTTGTTATTTCTTACGCTTCCTCCAAATGTTTTGTTTGATAGTGCCTAGCAGAAGGAAAAGCTTTCAACTGTGTGCACGAGGAAAAAAGGAGGAAGCCTCTTAAATAATTCATAGAGAGGAATTAATAACAGTAAACATTTTAACTGCCATAATCAAAATAATCTGTGTTGTATGTCAGTGGTTTTCAACCTTCCTAATGCTGTACCCTTTAATACAGTTCTTCACATAGTGGTGACCTCCAACCATAAAATTACTATTGTTCCTAATTCATAACTATAATTTTGCTACTGTTATGGATAGTAATGTAAATATCATAGATGGCCCCTGTGAAAGGGTTGCTTGACCCCCTCAGAGGGATCATAAATCCCAAGTTGAGAAGCAGTGTTTTATGTGTAGATGAAAAGTTCTGATCCTTTACAAAGAAACATGGATGTAACAGGCTTGTCCTGAGCCATGCTGTAGGAGCCAAACCTTTTCCTAGTCCCTGTCAACTGTATCCATCAGAATTTTCGCAGAGCACTCTGATAGTTGTATTAACACCTCTTTAAAAAGAGAGGCAGACTATTGCAAACATCTGGCCCCATATTGTATTAAAATATTAACAAATGGATCTTTGAGTTTTTAATCATTACTGCTAGTGGTATGAGTGTGTATGCTCATATAATCACGTTTCATAGCAAAAGGGAGACCATGTAAAGAGAAAAAGGAAGATCTTGGGTAAAGGGATGGTAAGTACAGGGGCATGACTTTGGTATATTTGAAGGATGCTCACAACCCAGTGTTATGTGAAGTAATGCAATGGTAGAGGTCAAAGGGAAAATGTCCCCAAGCATCAGACTAGGTGAGAACTCGTTTGTAGAGGCAAGACATTGGGTGATGAGGCCAAATTTCCAGAAGGCTTTGAAAAACAGATGACCTAGTTATATTTTCTTGTTAAAAAGTATTAATAGGCCGCGCCATCTTTCCTCTGAGCCCAGCGGACACAGCTAGGGACACCCCAGGACTTTAAGATCGCATTGGGGTTACGCGTGAGTTCAGAGGTGGTTTTGGGAGCAGCGGGTCAGCAGTTCTCTCCAGGGGCAGGA
>LR750072.1:814650-987813 GCA_902729485.2 Mus minutoides
ATGATATAGTGTCTATGTTTGGTGACTGATTGTGGGATGGATCCCTGGCAGCCGCAGTCGTTGGGACCATCCTTTGGATTGAGCTGCACAAATGCTCCCTTTAACTCTTTCAATGTGTGCTTTGTTCTTAATTCTAGGAAGGGGTGACGTGCCCACATTTTGATCTTCCTTCTTCTTGAGTATCATGTGTTTAGTAAAAGAATTGCTTAGTTTTATCACACACTCAAACTGAATCCACAGAAAACAAACAGCATTTTATGAGGAAGCTACTCAAATCATTGTATTGCATCTATTGTGATTCAGCAGATAATTGGACATTGACCTTCATATAGGGTCATGTGCATTCCTTATGGTCACAAAGTTGCAAACAAAACAAATCATTTGAGCTTCTTTAAGGAAAGGAAAAGACACATTCACATTGAAAAGAAATTGAATGGTTCATAGAACTAAAAGAAAACCTAAAACAATTCCAAAGATTTTGTTTATATGTTTGTTTTTTAAAAGCCAGATACAAAAAGTGTCTTAGGAGTAAGGGCAGAGGAAGGATGGAACAGTTGCTTTAAAAGACCATAGGATGGACCACTGTGAACACCTCACCCCACCCCAGGTTTGCACATCATTTCCAACAAGAAGGAGGTCAGATGGATTCCCACTCATTAGTGAGAAGAGTGACTATGTTTTCCACAGTGGAAGAAGAATACACTCACTGCTGCAAAAGCTAAATGGCTGCAGTTACAACCAATCTTGCTTCTGAGTCTCCTCTTAGTTCAGGTCCAGAAGTCTCCTTGCCCTTCTGTGTATTTACCGAAATCATAGAATTTGGCCACACCTTCAGAACAGGTCTGCCAGAGTGTCAAAGTTACCAAAGTCTAAACACTGACTCTCTAGGAAAAAAAAAAATATGACGTGCAAACCTTGGAAGAGAGAGTATTTTAGGAAAACTTTAGGACTAGCGGCACAAAATCCCATTGGTAAATATCCTTGTTAGGACATTTTTCTATGTTCTTATTATCTGGAACAAATTCATGAAGAGAAAGTTCAGCCAAGTGTTCATCCCAGTCTTCAACAGGGAGTGAGGCTATTCACCGATAATCCTTCTTTTTTCAAAACTAAGATTTTTTTTAAAACTATTTCCTATTTGCAATTTCAGAAGCTTTCTAAATAAATTGTCACTGGGGCATAATCTTTTCCACTGGACTTTCCCCATTAATCCCCATGCACTTACATAGACATACCATGTAGTATCAATTCATTTTGTTTCTACCTGCTTCCTGAACCAATTTTGTGAATGGGTAGAGAATACTAGAATCTGCTTTTTATTTTAATAAACAGTAATTCCTAAATGTTGCTCTTACTGACTTGTGACAGTAGAGTTTTGGGATGCTGCTGCTGCTGTTATTGTTGTTGTTGTTGTTGTTGTTGTTGTTGTTGTTGTTGTTGTTCAATACCTGAATATACAAGGCCTGGTACTTGCCACTATGGCAAAGCTCAGTACAGAGAATCCTAAGGAAGAAGACAGTGATGATGCCAATGATGTCAATAGTCAACAGCTATAAAAACCTACTACACAGGAACTGACCATGGCATTTTGTGTGCATCATGCTTCTATGCCAGTGGAGGTGACCTAGTAGCAAAGGTTCTTGTGGGGAACAGAAACAGGAGAAGGGACAACCACTGGGATTAAATCTAAGCCGATGCAAATGATGAGACCGTTGAATCCAGAGTTTTCTTATTTGATAATTCAACACTTCATAGCATCTGTTAAGGAAATGAACAAATGGGGGATGGAGAGATGGCTCAGTGGTTAAGATCACTGGCTGCTCTTGTAAAGGATCTAAATTTGGTTTTTAGCACCTACAATGGTTGTTCATAACCACCTGCAACTCCAGTCTCCAGACTCTGTTGCTCTCTTCTGGCCTCTGAGGGTACTTGTATGCATGAACAGATACATATAAAATAATAAAAATATTTTCTTTTCAAAAGAAGGAATGAACAAATGATCCACTTAAGAATAACTATTCATTCTCCTAACAGTAACACAGCTAGTTCATTGGATTCCAGGGCCTGCTCTGTGCTATCAGGGAGAGGGAAATCTCAATGTTTGCCCTGCTTTTGAAATGTGGTAGTAAGTATTCTTCCCAAAGAAGAAATCAGACATCACAACTGGTCTATTCCAATTTATTCCCAGTAAACAGAAGAAAACAAAGACAAAAACGAACTCAAGCTCTTGGGGAATCTGTGTCTAGTATTGACTAATTCTTTCCAGCACACAGAAGAGAAAATACATCCACTGCTTCTCAAAAGCATCAACTTTCCTTCATCTAGTTCCTCACTGATAGCTTTACAAGATTTTCTTCTGCATATGAGTGTACATACATACATATGTGTGTGTGTGTGTGTGTGTGTGTGTGTGTGTGTGTGTGTGTGTGAAGTACTTACATTAAACTTACATTAAATCCAAATGGTTTTAACTAAGTCCCTGGAAAAGCAAGTGGGCCCTGGAAACTGTCTCACACTGCATCTCAGTAACCCTTACAGAGAATCTTTGTTAAATGTCAGAATTTCACTAAACATTGCTTAGTCTTAATCTATGAGATAATCAAAATGATCCATTTCCCTATTTAGTTCAGATATGAATCAAATTTAATATGTTTTTCTTCCCATAGAGGGAAAAGAGAAGAAGGATAGATTGTGTATTACTAAATGAAGTTCTGAAGCTCCATGCAACTGGATCCCCAGGGCAGGCAGGCAACATTGTAACTTATCACAGCTCCCTGCCTCTGATGCCTCTGGAGGTTCCGGTCACAAGCACAGGTGAATCTTAACATCATTGTCTGATCATTTGACCAATAAGGCTACTTGTTATTTCTTATGCTTCCTCCAAATGTTTTGTTTGATAGTGCCTAGCAGAAGGAAAAGCTTTCAACTGTGTGCACGAGGAAAAAAGGAGGAAGCCTCTTAAATAATTCATAGAGAAGAATTAATAACAGTAAACATTTTAACTGCCATAATCAAAATAATCTGTGTTGTATGTCAGTGGTTTTCAACCTTCCTAATGCTGTACCCTTTAATACAGTTCTTCACATAGTGGTGACCTCCAACCATAAAATTACTATTGTTCCTAATTCATAACTATAATTTTGCTACTGTTATGGATAGTAATGTAAATATCATAGATGGCCCCTGTGAAAGGGTTGCTTGACCCCCTCAGAGGGATCATAACCCCCAAGTTGAGAACCAGTGCTTTATGTGTAGATGAAATATTCTGATCCTTTACAAAGAAACATGGAGGTAACAGGCTTGTCCTGAGCCATGCTGTAGGAGCCAAACCTTTTCCTAGTCCCTGTCGACTGTATCCATCAGAATTTTCGCAGAGCACTCTGATAGTTGTATTAACTCCTCTTTAAAAAGAGAGGCAGAATATTGCAAACATCTAGCCCCATGTTGTATTAAAATATTAACAAATGGATCTTTGAATTTTTAATCATTACTGCTAGTGGTATGAGTGTGTATGCTCATATAATCATGTTTCATGGCAAAAAGGAGACCATGTAAAGAGAAAAAGGAAGATCTTGGGTAAAGAGATGGTAAGTACAGGGGCATGACTTTGGTATGTTTGAAGGATGCTCACAACGCAGTGTTATGTGAAGTAATGCAATGGTAGAGGTCAAAGGGAAAATGTCCCCAAGCATCAGACTAGGTGAGAACTCATTTGTAGAGGCAAGACATTGGGTGATGAGGACAAATTTCCAGAAGGCTTTGAAAAACAGATGACCTAGTTATCTTTTCTTGTTAAAAAGTATTAATAAAGACACCGTTTGGTGGTTAAAAGTATATGGCTGGAGAAGGACCTGAGTTCAGTTCTGTGGCAGGATTTTCCCTGTCCAATCTATTTGATTATTAGTGCAGCAGGAGGCCTATGATTAGACAGGGAAAAGGGAGGCATAGCTAAGAGTTGCAGGGACAGAAAGCAACTCAGAAGAAGGAGGCAAGATGGAAGGCAATAAACAGGATGATTCGGAACCAACGTGACTTTAAATGGCCACAGGTAGATTTGTTATCATATAGAGAATATAGTAATTGGGATAACTTGTTTAATCTAGGTGGGCAGCTTGTACCACTGTTAATTGGCCCTGAAATTATTGTGTGGGCATCTTGTGAACTTAGAGTTTATTGATATTTAAATCTGACTATTGAATTATAAGCTTCTAGAGTTTTGTTTTACTGGGTTACTGGAATATGGGACTGATTTCTACAGGGGGGTTATGGTTGAGAAGGAACTAGCAGTTCCAGAGACAAGCAAACCAGAGCTGATAACATGGTGACAGGTGGCTAAGGGGGCTAGCTAGAGACAGAGGTGGTAAAATGGCCACAGGGACAGAGAGTTGCCTGCAGTAGCGTGGGAAGCCTGCCAGTCCATTTTAATACTTCCCATAACAGTTCCTTGCAACTACATCAGGCAGCTCACAATCACCTTTATTCCCAGCTCCAGGGTATCTAGTGCCATCTTCTGATCTCCACAGTTACCTTCACCCACATACCTACCTATACACAAACAGATATACGTAATTAAAAATTAAATATCTAAAAGTCTCCAACTGCTATATAGAAAATAGATTGTAATGATACAAGTAGACCCAAGGAAATGAGTAGCAGGAAGGCTATTGAATAACTGACATTCAGAAAGAGGTCAGGGCAAGAGAGGGGTGACACGTGTAACACACTGCTGAGACTGAGCCATCAAAGCTTGAAAGTAAAGTGATGTTGGATATTGGAGAAAAGGCCTAAGTGACTTCAGGATTTGCCAGATACACAGATACACAGTAGTATGAGTCTCCAAAGCAGAGAACACCCAGGAAAGGTCTGGTCATGAGCATACAAGGAAGGTTGTGGCTTGTTCTGTTTGAGGTGCCCAGTAGACATCCAAGGGAAGGTGTCAACTATTGAAGAAAAGAGAATAGAGTTTGCCAGGTATGATACCACACATTATTAATCCCAGTGCATGTGAGGCAGAGGCAGGTGGATTTCTGTGAGTTTCAGGCCAGCCTGATTTATATGAAATTGGCCTAATATGACTACATGAAGGCTTTTAACTTTATGATAAGCAAAATAAAAAGACACATCACATCCTGAAATAGCATACCCAACAATATGCTTACAATGAACATAACTGACAGGGTGATATCCAGAATCTGTAGGAAAAACAACCTCATAGGTAGATAGGTGAAAGGGTTAAGTAATCTCATGATGAAAGGAGCCTACAAAGAAATGATGGAACCAAGATGGAATTAGAAGGTAAAAAATTTCTCAGTCAAACTCTCAGCACAGAGGAGGGATGACAAATCCCACTTCTACTAAAGAAGCTATACATAGTTGGTAACTGCAAGGAGGGAGAAAATCAGTTGTCTTCAATGGACTGACACTGGGTATTGTCAACCATACTCCACGCTCATGAATAGCTGGCCACTCAGGGATAGCTGTCCAACACAACTTGGACTCCATGCTTTTTTGTGTTGTGTTTTGGTTTCTCTTAAGAGAAAGAAAGAACATGAAGTTGAGTAGTTAAGAAGTGGGGGAAGTTATGGGAGGAATTGGGGGAAGGAAAAAAACTATGATCAAAATATATTGTATGTAACTCTTAAAGAATAAATAACATTAAGAAAAGAAATTTGTCAGCAACAATGACTGTGAAGAACAGAGGGGAGAAGTAGGAGGGAACCAGCAACCAGCAGGGCGATTTATCATAAAGCTAAAAGGTTGTTTTGTTTTGTTTTGTTTTGTTTGTTTTTTTGTAGTCAAAAATCACTATGTAAATCAAACTGGCCTGGAACTCACAGAAATCTACTGGCTTGTTCCTCCCAAGAAAGGGAAGAAGCAAGAATAGGGGCATGGCACAGACTGCAGCAACCTCTGAGGAAGCTGTGGTTGAGCTAGTGAGGAGTTCTTCACTCAGAATCACAGCTATGGTTTGACTGTATCCCCCAAATTCACATATAGAAAACTGAAACTGAGACACAGTCAGGTGCATTAGGATCTCGGGGCAGAGCCTTCACAAAAGGATTAAAGTCTTCCAAGAAGAAATGTGTGAACTGTATCAGGAATCCAGACCCTCCCCTCACTGTATGAGCTCACTAGCACCTACCTCAAGTTGAAATGCCATAATACCCACTAGAATCCAAGCAGAACCCAGATTTATCCTCTTATGCATCCCAACTTCTAGAGCCACAAAATGCACCTCTTATCTTAATACATTGCCCAGGCATCCTGTTATAGCCACAGTAAAGTTCAAGGGTATCAGGATGCGGGAGTCACACAGGAGAAAGAAAAAGGAACTCTAGATTAATTTGTGGTATTTTTCTTTTCTTCTGAAGTTGGGTAGGAGAGACAATATTACCATGATCTCTAATTGGTTGATTGATTGATTGATTGACTGATTGATTGAACTACAAATAGGACTTTAAAAAAGTCAAAACAAGACTTTTGTAGAACCCAGAAACAGGACTAAGAGATGAAGAGCTACCTACCAACTAGGGCCTTCAGTTGCTTGGGAAATATTGACACATAGCAAAGAAGGAAAAGTCTCAATACTAAAGCTTTCAGTGTCCTTAGGGGATACATCCCCATGCTCAAAGGGGAGGAGAAATAAGAGAGCAGACCAACATTATCCTCAAGAGGAAAGGGAGCGAGAGAAGAGTGGACTTACAACAGAAGACAAGCAAGTTTCCTAATGGTGGTTATTTTCTCAGTAAATTGAGAGGCAGACTGCTTGGCTAAGAGCAAAGAGGGAAGTGGTTTTGGAGGTTGGAAGAGAGTAGACTCCCCAGGGCTCACTTGAGGTTTGCGGTTAGAGATTTAAAATACCAGTTGGCAGGGCTGGCTGATCCCTCAGCCATAGTGAGCCAGGGATGAGACTTGTGTAATTCAGGTGAGGCTTTTCCTAACAAGTAATATGAAGGGAAGAAGACTTGAGTGGTGGGAAGGCAGTGTCCAGAGAATAGAGGACATAGCAACGGTGGGAAGAGGAAAGTCAACAGGAAGAAAAGGGGCTGTGCATCGCTGGCACTGGGTCAAGGAAGAGGGAACAGTTACACAACTAAGATAATACCAGTCAAGTATGTGCTGCTGAAAACTGTGACAGTGGAGGTGGTGGCATTCAAAGGAATCTGGTGTTTGGGTGGACAGGGAGAACTGACTGTCACATGTCCTCAGTATGAGTAGATGTCTGATTACACTTCCTTAGAGATTCCATTTTGATATTCATTTCGCTCTAATTATTCCAAAGTATCTTGAACAATGTATTTGTTCTAAGTGGGTTGCAATTGAGAATTAAACATAACATTCATCTGCTCTGTCTCATAAGCATGTTTATAAAAATGATAATTTCTCCTCAATATATGAAAAACTTTTTATGACATTAAATTGTTACGTGTACATTCCTGTCCAGGCCTTCTACCAAAGGGTCTGCCTTGTGTGTCTTATTGTTCTTCACAGTAGCATTTAAATCTTTTTTGTCCCCTTTCCATGATATTTTCTGAAAGCTGGAAGTCAGAAGTAAAAGAAAGAAAGAAAGAAAGAAAGAAAGAAAGAAAGAAAGAAAGAAAGAAAGAAAGAAAGAAAAGAAAGAAAGGAAAGAAAGAAAGAAAGAAAGAAAGAAAGGAAGGAAGGAAGGAAGAAAGAAAGAAAGAAAGAAAGAAAGAAAGAAAGAAAGAAAGAAAGAAAGAAAGAAAGAAAGATAGAAGAAAAAGCTGGATTAGTTTCAGCTGAGCATTTCTGGCCAGAGTATCTGATAGATGATGCTGTGAATCTATTATTGCCTCGCAGCAGGACCACAGAAGCTCTGTTTGTCTCCCTGATCTCGACTCTAAGACTTATCCTTATAAACACAATAAGCAAGCAGGGTAACACACTGCAAATGTCCTGCTCTGAAAATGTGAGCCTCTAATTTTGTTCAAAATACAAGTAAGTTCTAGGAAGCAAAAGTATGAAACAAACACTGGAGATTCAAGAAGAAGGCACAGTAGATTTTGACATTAAAGAATCCACTCACCAGAGGCAAGTTTATAGTCGTGGTTAGAACATGAGTGAGCCCTTCACATGAGAAAATTATGAAGACCAAGAGAATATCAGCTGTTATTCTATGCCCCTCCATTATTACTCTAAGCCTGTAGCTAAGTGACAGCTAAAATACAGATCCTTCATGAGAAAAAAGAAAAAACTTTCAAATCCATGAGTCAGGCTGAGTATGATATTAAAACACTATCTGTACACTGCCTCAATAACTAATTCTTGAGTTGTATCTTCATAAATAAGATCAAGAATTTGTAAAGATTCCATCTGTGTTTTTTGTATATGTGTTCATTTGTTTTGTTTGTAAGATGCCTGGGAGAGCAAAGGCCAAAAAGAGAAGCAACTAAAACACATTTTACATGGTTTGTTAATGGTTCCAAGAATACAGAAAACTATTTCTACCCTCACCTGGCTAGAACAGACTGCAAAGTTAACATGTAACATATATTTTCAATTCCTCGGTTATTTTATTAGGGAGAACTCAAATGTGATCTTAATCAACAGATTGTAGAGGCTGTCAACCTGCCAATAACACTTACCTTCTGTATGTTGGCTGCCTGTTTTAGAAACAGAAGGATGCCTTTCTAAGCTCAGGTGTGGTAGGATAGCAATGATACAGCCTTGGTACTATCCATTCTCAACTGATAAGGTAGAGACATGCTTGGGATCCCACCTGAAACAGTGCTCCAGGGATGTCCACTATGCATCTTCAGCTGAATGGTGAGCTCTAGTGAGTCAGGGTTCTGGTACGATGCAGACAGCATGGCTCTGTTCTACCCTCCCTGTATCTATCCAGATACACACACACTGCAGCTGAGCCAAGAGGAATTGCTTCTCAGGTCATCCTCACCTCTAAGTTACCAGGGAGCAGATGAAAGTGACCAGTTCTCAGCCTTTATCTGCCCGAGGTGTGACTGACAAGTCTATGAAGATGGGGAAGGCTGAGGTTTCCTGAAGTAGAATCCTTAAGCAAAGCAGCACCTTCCCCAGAACAGGCTAACTTGCCTTTGTTTACCCACCTGCAGCAACCTTCTCTGACTACACTAACGTCTAAGGAGGGCTCCATACTGAGACACCTTCTCTCTAAGTACTAATTGCTTTGGTAAACCTTTTGTTGGGATTCTGTAATACACAAATGGGCAATCCACATGGCGCTAAAGGGGCAAGAAAAGAGTCACACCCTACAAGACAATGATTTTATATTTGTGACTCATTTTTGTGACTTTGGGTATGACTACTTCTTTAAAAAAATAAGTAACAGATTTATCTTGTCATTCCAATTACTGATCTATACAATCCAGTGGGGTAAATGTCCACAGGGTAAGTGACATCCTTCTCATGATTATTGCTTGCGACTTCTGTTGGTTTTTTGTTTGTTTGTTTTCATCTACTCTTACTTGGTTGTGGTTATCAAAGTCTGTTTTTGTTTATTCCTTCTCTTCTTCCTACAGACATTAATTTAGAATTTCCTCTCTGTTTTGGAATACACCCATGGCTGTAACCTTAACAGCAACTTCTTCCGACAAGGGACTTTCACTGCCAACTGTCCCTCAATGCTGGATGTAAAAGTTGACCTGTGCTTATTCCTAATTCAGTATCCTCACTCTGCTACTACCCTTAACTTCTTCCTGTGTTTTCTCAAGATAGTTTAGAACTTCAGTTTAAGTAGTTCATTGAGTTTTCTCTTACACAGGTCAAAAACTTCCTTGCTACTCGAATTAGTATTTTCCATTGATTGCTAGTATACATTGATCTATAGAACATACAAATAATAGATAGTAGATTAGATAGATAAATGACAGGTGATAGATAGATAGATAGATAGATAGATAGATAGATAGATAGATTATAGGTAGATATATGAGAGACTGATAGGTAGATAATAAATGCTAGATACACGATAGATATAAAGATGATAGGAAGAAAAAGAATAGGTAGGTAGACAGACTGACAGAGAGATAGACAGATGAACAAAGAAATAATAGATAGGTAGCCTTTTTCCTTCCTGAGTGGAAAACTATCTACCTTCATCAAATCACTAATATTTTCAAGTTAATGACTTCACTTTTATTTATTCTTTCACACACACACAAAAGTTTTCTTCAGCTAAGCACAGTGGAACACATCTGCAAGTCCAGCTGCATAGCACTTAAGGAGAAGAATCAAGTTCAGGGTTCAAAACCAGTCTAGATAGCATAGCAAAATCCCACCTAAAAATTATTTTTCATCAGAAAGTGTGTATAAGATAAGTATATGTTTTCTATATGTATACATCTGTGGATAAACATTCTATAATAATAGATAAAGATCTATTTTTACTTTTTTGGGAGAGTGGTACATGTGTCATGGGCAAAGGACAACTTGCTGGAGTAAGTTCCTTCCTTCCATTTTGTGGGTCCTGGGGATCAAACTCAGGTCATCAGGCTTGGCAGCAAGTATTTTTTTTTTTACATACTAAACCATGTAATCTGCCGGGGTCAACATCTTGACCAACCATATAAATTTCTCATAAATCACAGTCCATTTCAGATTTAATTCCAGCTGACCAAATGGGAATTTGATGTGGCCTCTTCCCCTCTTTAGTGATTTGTCTTTGTTTAATGGTGCTTTATTTTTCTTTAAAATGATTACTTTATTCCAACTTCTTTGAATCTAAAGAGCCCCAAATTTTTTTTAAATAGTTCTTAAAATTTAGAATAGTCACCAGCATAATATACCCAGGCACATGGCTATTATAGTTATTATCAATATCAGGCTGCATCTGGGCTTTTTATTTCAATACATCATCTCAAGTCTTTATTTTATTTTATTATATCTACTTTTTCTTTAAGCCTGAGGAAAATTTCTTCTTATTTCATTCTCACTTCTCTGTCAGCCTCCATATTAATCTCCCCTCCCTCTCCCTCTCATCCTCCCCTTCCCCATCCCCAGTCCCCTTCCCCTCCCCCCCCATCTTTCTTGTTCTCACTCTTACTCTTTCACTCTGCTCCCTCTGCCCCCAGACTCGGAAATCCTACTGTTACATGAGTTAATCTTTCTAAAATACCTTCCTGGTCAATGTTAGTAAGATGTATCTTTTTATTTTTTTATTAGATATTTTCTTTATTTACATTTCAAATGTTATCCCCTTTCCTAGTTTTCCCTCTGAAAAATCCTCTATCCCCTCCTCCCCCTGCTCCCCAACCTACCCATTCCCATTCCTGATCCTGGCATTCCCCTATACAGGGGCATAGAATCTTCACAGGACCAAGGGTCTCTCCTCCCATTGATGACCAACTAGAACATCCTCTGCTACATATATAGCTAGAGCCACAAGTTCCACCATGTGTTTTCTTTGATTGGTGGTATAGTTCCAAGGAGTTCTGGGGGTACTGGTTAGTTCATATTGATGTTCCTCCTAAGGAGCTTCAGACCCCTTCAGCTCCCTGAGTATTTATCTGGCTCCTTCAGTGGGGACCTTGTGCTCTGTCCAATGGATGACTGTGAGCATCCACTTCTGTATTTGCCAGGCACTGGCAAAGCCTCAAGGGAGACAGCTATATCAGGCTCCTGTCAGCAAGTTCTTGTTGTCATCTGCCTAGTTATTGGGTTTGGTGGTTGTTTATGGGGTGGATGCCCGGGTGGGGCAGTCTCTGGATGGTCCTTCCTTCTGTCTCAGCTCCAAACTTTGTCTCTGTAACTCCCTCCATGGGTATTTTGTTCCCCATTCTAAAGAGAAAGAAAGTATCCACACTTTGGTCTTCCTTCTTCTTGAACTATCATGTGGTTGCTGGGAATTGAACTCAGGACCACCAGAAGAGCCATCAGTGCTTCTAACCACTGAGCCATCTCTCCAGCCCGGTCTTCCTTCTTCTTGAGTTTCATGTGTTTTGCAAATTGTATCTTGGGTATTGTAAGTTTCTGGGCTAATATCCACTTATCAGTGAGTGCATCTTTACATGACTAAAGATATTTAGGTAAGGTATTTTCTCCATTGATCTTGCAGAATTCTCAGCAATGTAGTAGGTAGTCTCTACTCAATTCACCTGTGAATTTTTAGTTCGGAAAATTGCAGGTGTCTTCTTTATATCCAGAAAGCCATCCATTGACCTTGTATCTCCTTAAGGGTCATTATATTCTTTCTCATTTTGACCTTCCATTAGCTGCTCATCCTGGTACCACCTGCTCCAGTTACTAAGCTCTGACCTCCTTCCTCAAGTCACCAAGTCCTCTTTCATCTTTATCACCCTACCTAAAATGCAGATTTTATGCTTATTATGCATGTGTTGTCTGATTCACTGCCTGAAATGTAAGTTAATGAGATGGGGAACTTTGTTTTCTTCCTATGCTGCAAGTGTCAGGAACAGAATCTGGAACACATTGATTGCTTACCACACATTTTAAAAATGAATGCTGAATAAGTGACTTGTAGCCAGATGTGGTGACCTCACACCTTAATTCCAGCACTCAGAGGCTAGGCAAAATGACCAATCATGAATTACAGGCCAGTCTTTTCTACACAGCTAGTTTGAAGCCATCCTAGGTATATGCACCAAGAAACTGTCTCAAACAAAGATTGTTTTTTAGATTATTCTTTATGCTGTATATATGCCAATTCTGTGGTAACCATTCATATTTGTGAATGAAGGCAGCCAAGGTAGATTTTTCTCTGTAAGTACAGTTTGTCTGTTTCCCTTTTAGGGTGGACAGGCTTTTATCTGTGCACTCAGAGAAGGGTCAGCATAGGCAAGGAGCCATATCCAAATGACCCCCAGCCTGTCCAGTGCAGGTCTTTAGGCCAGCATGGAAAGAACCAGATCCTGGTGTGGCTGCATCAGCGCCCATCTCCAGAGAGGAAATCATTTATTTTTCTGAGTTTCAAGTGAAGGTTGAACACACATGAAAGTCAGGGGCACTTTGTGTTGTTAACAGAAGGATAAACAAGAGTAAGATAGAAGAGAAAAGACCAGGAATCTCTTTCTAGAATTTTCCTTTAAATGATAGATTCCAGTTAGTACCTCCTTGCAACATTTCGTGTTTCTATAGGCAATCTTGTCCTCTGAGTGAAAAGCATTCTTGAGAAGAGACAGCTCTCCACTTCCAATGTCTGTACATGTTTGAGATAAAGTGCCTACCACTCTAGTGTGTTCCTCAGTATTATCCTGTTTACATTCTTCTAGAACTTTCTTGTCAAATGCCCAGTTGCTGCCACCTCTGATTTCCACATTGCTGTCTTCTGCTTATGCTGAGTTGCCCCCCAGTTCTGTGGCTTAACAAGTAAACTATGGAATGCAGCAAGCAGGCTGAATTAAGAGTGCTGTTCTCCTCTTGTACCAGAAGATTCTCTAAGGAAGTAGTGGCAATATTATTTACAAAGAAAATACTTTATTTGAAGTACATAAAACTGTAAAGTTTCTCTTCAGGGTTTACCCCCCCACCCCCGCAAAAAAAACCAATGTGATGTTCTATAATGAACTTTAATTTAATAGGTTTGGCATGGTTTAAGACAAATTTTCATGTAGTCAGGGCTGACCTCAGACTCAGGATGTAGCTAGGAATGACCTTGACCTCTTCTTGCTCATCCTGCTTTTTACTTCCCAAATGCTGGGATTACAAGTGTGAACCAGTACTGATTTAAAGTGCTAAACATCCAAGAAGGTGATGCTGTGCACACACTGAAAGATGTAGTTACAGTGATTCCTAAGCCACTCTTGCTCCATAGATCATAGACACCATCCTCATCACCTTGAGAACAGTGTAGAAGAATGGGTGAGATATGATTCAGCCACAGAATGACTCTGCCATCCACTTTCAAAGCTCTGTAGACACACACTTGACATGCATGTCATACAAAAATCACCTATCTGGCTTACTGTAGAATTCTTTATAAAGATTACATAAATCCCCTAGTTTAATACCATCTTTGTATTCACAATACCCAAAAGTCAATGGCAAAATTGATTTTATAACAAACTCCCATCATTTTAAAATATGATGTATTTTATCTCCAGCAATAACCACAAAACGTTAAGCTGGCAGTTTTTAAATGTATGTCAAATTCCTTTTGTGATCACAGAATTGGAAAATATTTCTAAATGCACTCCCCAGTGATAACTGACAGTGCCTCTGGTATTCTAAAATCTTTGATTCAAATATGTTAGAATTCTAAAGAAACACTACAGAATAAATTTCTGGAAAATGAAAATTTCCTTATGAATTTAATTCATTCCAGTGGTGTGACTACTTCTTATTTCCCCCAAGTTAATTGTAAAATAGAGTAACTATAAACTGTATTGCATTACATTAAAAGTAACATGGCAGGGGTGGGAGTTTATGGTTCTTCACATGAATGCTTTATGCCACGTACAGTCTCCCTAAGACACATATAGGTTTCTCCAGTGGAGGTAGAGTCTACTCTTGATAAAACGCTCTGCATGGTAACATACAAATGTTGCTTCAGGCACTGATTTAAAGTCTTACCGGAAAACCTAGGAAACAGCAACGTCCAATAACAAAGCAGGTGACTGTCTGCATGGCTTGATTTGAAAGTGCCTCCAAGCCCTTCCTGGGCAGGCAGTGTCATTACTTTAAAATCCACGAGCTGGGAGCCATTCTCTGGGGCTCCCAGGAGGCTCCTGTACAGAAAATGTCTTAGCTGAAAAGTAGAACTCAGTACAGGAGGGAGCTTAATGATCAGGCATGCCTGAGTTTACCCCCAGCTGTGAGAGATGTGCCACAATGCATCCATAGTTTTTCTTTTTCTTTTTCTTTTTTGTTTTCTTTTTCTTTTCCTTTTTCTTTTTTCTTTTTCTTTTTTCTTTTTTCTTTTGGTTCTTTTCAAGACAGTGTTTCTCTGTATACCCCTGACTATCCTGGAACTAACTTTGTAGACCAGGCTGACCTCAAACTCAGAAATCTGCCTGCCTCTGCCTCCCAAGTGCTAGGATTAAAGGCATGGGCCACCATCACCCGGCATCCATAACTTTTCTGTTTCATTTAAAGCTAATGTAAATTAGTTTAAAACATTTGACTCTCTTAGAGAAGAATTTGTTTTATTTTATTTTTTCTTCACTTTTTTATTACATATTTTCTTAATTTACATTTCAAATGCTATCCCTAAAGTTCCCTGTGCCCTACCCACCCACTCCCACTTCTTGGCTCTGGTGTTCCCCTGTATTGGGCATATAAAGTTTGCAATACCAAGGAGCCTCTCTTCTCAATGATGGCTGACTAGGCCATTTTCTGCTACATATGCAGCTAGAGACACGATCTCTGGGGTTCTGGTTAGTTCATATTGTTGTTCTTATGGGGTTGCCGACCCCTTCAGCCCCTGGGGTACTTTCTCTAGCTTCTCCATTGGGGGCCCTGCGTTCCATCATATAGATGACTGTGAGCATCCACTTCTGTATTTGCCAGGCACTGACATAGCCTCATACGAGTCAGCTATATCAGGGTCCCTTCAGCAAACTCTTGCGGGCATATGCAATAGTGTCTGAGTTTGGTTACTGATTATGAGATGGATCCCTGGGTGGGGTAGTCTCTGGATAGTCCATCCTTTTGTCTTAGCTCCAAACTTTATCTCTGTAACTCCTTTCATGGGTATTTTGTTCCCTATTCTAAGGAGGAATGAAGTATCCACACGCTGGTCTTCCTTCCTGATTTTCTTGTTTTGCAAATTGTATCTTGGGTATTCTAAGTTTCTGGGCTAATATCCGCTTAACAGTGAGTGCATATATAGTGACTTCTTTTGTGATTGGGTTACCTCACTAAGGATATCCTCCAGATACATCCATTTGCCCAAGAATTTCATAAATTCATTGTTTTTTAATAGCTGAGTGGTACTCCGTTGTGTAAATGTACCACATTTTACTTATCCATTCCTCTGTTGAGGGACATCTCGGTTCTTTCTAATTTCTGGCTATTATAAATAAGGCTGCTATGAACATAGTGGAACATGTGTTCTTATTACCAGTTAGAACATTTTCTGGAGATATGTGGACATATGCCCAAGAGCAGTATTGCTGGATCTTCCAGTAGTACTATGTCCAATTTTCTGAGGAACCACCAGACTGATTTCCAGAGTGGTTGTACAAGCTTGCAATTCCACTAGGAATGGAGGAGTGTTCCTCTTTCACCACATCCTTGCCAGCATCTGCTGTCACCTGAATTTTTGATCTTAGCCATTCTGACTGGTGTGAGGTGGAATGTCAAGGTTGTTTTGATTTGCATTTCTGTGATGATTAAGGATGTTGAACATTTTTTCAGGTGCTTCTCAGCCATTCGTTATTCTTCAGTTGAGAATTCTTTGTTTAGCTCTGTACCCCATTTTTAATGGGGTTATTTGATTTTCTGGAGTCCAACTTCTTGAGCTCTTTGTATATATTGGATATTAGTCCCCTATCAGATTTAGGATTGGTAAAAATCCTTTCCCAATCTCTTGGTGGCCTTTTTGTCTTCTTGATAGTGTCTTTTGCCTTACAGAAGCTTTGCAATTTTATAATGTCCCATTTGTCAATTCTTGATCTTACAGCACAAGCCATTGCTGAAGAACTTGTTTTAAATTCAGTATATTATTATTGGAAACAAAGGAAGAAAAATCTGAGTCGAAGGATGGAAAGAATCAAGACAAACATGAGGGAGAGTTGCCATCTCTCCATATCTGACATGTTCATGCTTAGGGGCACATTGGTCAATCAGTCAATCAGTTTTTCTGCTTACCCATCTTAAATACAACTATACATGGTGTACTGGCTGGTTTTATGTGTCAACTTGACACAGGCTGGGGTTATCACAGAGAAAGGAGCTTCAGTTGGGGAAGTGCCTCTATGAGATCCAGCTGTGGGGTATTTTCTCAATTAGTGATCAAGGGGGAAAGACCCCTTGTGGGTGAGACCATCTCTGGACTGGCAGTCTTGGGTTCTATAAGAGATCAGGCTGAGCAAGGCAGGAGGAAAACAAGCCAGTAAGGAATATTCCTCCATGGCCTCTGCATCAGCTCCTGCTTTCTGACCTGCTTGAGTTCCAGTCCTGACTTCCTTGGTGATGAACAGCAATGTGGAAGTATAAGCTGAAAAAACCCTTTCCTCCCCAACTTGCTTCTTGGTCATAATGTTTGTGCAGGAATAGAAACCCTAAGACACATGGCAACCTTCTCATTGGGCCCTCACATTTTTATTAAAGCTACTTCTTACTGCTGCCCCACAACCCCCTACCACCAAGGTACTTAGTTCACAAATAAAGACTGTCAAAATATAGCACACAATGATTTGACCTACATAAGTATTTTGTAAAATGACCTCAATCAAATTAACTAGCTCACAGGTCACACTACCCCAGGCTATACGTTGGGGCCTCAGAACTTGTGCTGGTTAACTAATATCTTCCTACATCTTTCTCCCCCCTAGGCCAGAGTAATCATTACTCTGTTCTGCTCCCGATTATGATTTTTGAAGATTCCAAAAGAAGTGAGATCATACAGGATTCTCTATGCCTGGCTTATTTCATGCAGCTTAATATCCTTTGAGATATCCATATTGTCACAAATTAAAAGATGTTGTTATTTTTGTGGCTGAATAATATTTAGACTGTATATAGAGAGATAGGGATCTACATGTAGACACATATCCAGTTGCCCATCAGCCAACATGTGGGGTTATCTACTCTCTTACCTATTGTGAATGATGTAGCAATGAAGGTAGGGGTATACATTACAAGATTCTCTGTAGCAGGTCCAGAAGGTAAAGAGTAAGATTATGTTTGCTTATATTTTGAGACTACAGCATTCACTCAAGTCTTGGATTGATCACTAGCAAGCAGCGCATGTACCAGTCCTGAGCCTATTGTTTCCATTGACCACGACCTAACACTTACAGCTCTAAGGAAGAATATGACTACACAGCAGTGTGTCCTGCTGAAAGGATCAGACAGCAGTGAGGCAGGAGTAAAGTGGAAACTTAAGAGTTCTTTGGAGAATCAGTTGTGTTGGATGGTGTTTTGCTGGGGGCAAACATGTGAAGGAGTGTTTTCCTGAAGTGGAAACAAGTGAAAGGCTAAGGCAGATTTGTGAAGGAATGCTTCACCGAAGCAGACACAGGAGAAAGGATGTTCTGCTAAAGCAAGCATGTGAAAGGACACATGACGAAAGATTCTTTGTTAACAACACACATGTATAATCCTCCTTACACTGTGTAGTTGAGCTGCATTTGTGAGGACTCCATGGAGAGAAATGCACCAAAAACCTTCTGGCGCTGTGCCTCATCTTCTTGCCATTGCCACAGACTTGGGCTGACTGGCAGAGTGATGTCAGCTGAGACAGATGCACATGCTGAGGCAAGACACGTGGAGAACATGTGATGTTTGGAGGGAGTATAAATAGAACTGGTCAGTAAAGGAGGCTGAGCTAGACTTGCTTATAGAGCTAGATGGGCAAGGCTTGTTGGTCTCATGTCTTCACTGAGAGAGGCACAGCCAAGAACTTCTGGTGTTTCTATTGACCCTGTTTCCTCATGCCTAAAATGAGGCCTGCCTGTCTCTGCTAGGTAGTGCCACTACTGCTGATTCATGTTTGCTATCCTAACTCTACCGAACTTGACTGCTGGTGTATCCATGAAGCGTTTTCAAGTAGATCGAGCTGCTATTGCTGACCCATGAACTGAACTGCCCATTTCCAGACAACACAGATGGGAGTTGCTCCAAAGAACCTTTCTAAACAGGATGACTCCTCGCCAAACCCCATATCCTTTATTTCCCATTACCTCTGGTGGGTGATGAGTTACAAGGGAAGTTAAATCGTTTAAGAATATCATTAAAAATAGGATTTGAAAAAAAAAATTAAAGTTACACAGGAGCACCTAATATACTTTCTTAGTTTCACTCTCATCTCCAAAATATAGACAAATAATCTTTCCCACACATTTTCTGTAGGATCAAGGTATTTTGTTGACTTTCTACTTTAACTTAGAATGGAATATTATCCTTCAGTGCTTTTTCAGCAAATGCCACTGACTTGATCCATTTACTCTAATGGACATCACAATGGTGATTGCCTTCACATTTAATAAACGTTTTCAATATTGGCATGTGTAGACTTGAGTTCAAAGCACAGAGCTCTTGCCTGACTTCCTGAGCTCTACTGAGATCAGTTACTTTAATGACTTTTGTAAAGCCTTGATAACTTAAGAAGCACTGTAGCGTTGACATCGCCATTCCCTGTGACAATCTTGATGGTTGTGGTAGGCACAGCACACATACTTGTTTCTCAAGGCCTTGTGTTTTTATTTCTGCTGAATCTCAGTTGCCCTGAGGCCAGAGCTCTCTGTTCAGCTGGGCCCTGGTGTACTGGTGAGTCGTCTTCAAGACAGGAAGCTGCAGGATGTGTGACTCATGCTTTCATTTTTAAAATGATAAAAATAACACCGCAGACAATTGCAAATGTTGGCTCGCCAATAAGAAAAAAATTATCCCGTGTTGTGGCATGGTAAGGCAGACTTCAATCAGGATCATCAGGGCAGGACCGGTCTGGGGGTGAGATTCTGGAACACAGAGAATGAATCAAGGCTGACCCCAGAATGAGCAAGTGGACTTTACAGGATGCAGGAACAGGGATTAGAACACACAGGGTAAAAGATTATTTGAGAATACATGAGGAGGAAACCAGGCTCCTCAGTGTTGTTGGATGGTGGAAGATGGATCATAGGTCAAGGGTGACTGTTGGTCAGTGAGTTATAGGTCAGTCCTGTCAGACTGATTCTGCAGGACTCTGGCCAAAATCAAAATTTAAAAACAAGTACACAGATGAGAGTAGGGAGAGGTTCTGAACAAGCAAAGACTCTAAAGAAAAGCACAGAAGACAGAGACGCTCACTAAGTCAGGAGTACATAGAAGCATCATCCAGTGCTAAAATAAAGCACAAAAATGACTGCTTATAGGCATGGTTCAGCAGCTAAGACCACACACTGCTCGGACAGATGACTAGAATTTGGGAAAGGGTAGATCACCAACTTCGTGTCTAATTGTAAACCTTGATTCACAGGACTGAGAGATTCAGCATTGTTGTAGCTTCTGTTGCAACACAGAATGTTTTTAAATGCTCAAAGCAATTCCAAATGAAGAAACTAAGCGCCAGAATTGAGGGACTGTGGATATAAGCTTACAGAAATAGAGCAAATATATAAACTGTATGATTCTTCAAAAAGGTTATTTAAATGATGAATTTTATGACTGGAAGTTAAACCAAAGAAACAAAAATCAAAACACAACATCATCTAGAAGAGGTAACACCTCCACAAAATATATGCATGTGCTATGCAAGATATTAAAAGATTAAGGCGCCCAGGATTGAAATGGGAAGTCCCTTAAGACAACTGACTGAAATACTACAAATGAAGATTGTTGTAGGTCGGGAGTGATTATTTTTGACTGAATCTGTTTAGTTATCATGTAGTAGAAATGAATACTAACATCAAATGTCCGCAGAAGGAGACATTCTTCAGTGTCAGTGTCATTCAGAGAACACAGATGAGCAAGTGTATATTGGAAACAGGAAAGTATTGGTAAGGACACCAGACTTGTACAGACTGAATAACACCAACTCCATCCAAATCCAAGTTCATCTACTTACCAGTTGTCTGATGCTGCAAATTTCACTTAAATTTTTCAAACACCAATATGCTTATAAGACTGAGATAAGGCTTGATGGCTAATGTGAGCATAAAATCAAATGAGATAATTCATCAAATTGAGCCACCCAAACCTAAAACATCCCAAACATTATCATCCCCATATCACTATGACTCTACCTGCCACACATTGAACAGATGTTTTGGAAAAAAACAAAACAAACAAACAAACAAACAAACAAGTGTTGCTAAAAGTCCTTCCCAAGGAGAGGCATAATCAATGTCTACCCTTATTTGTAGGGTCCAATGGGAAGCTCATGCTCCATTCAGCCAGAGTTCTCTCTGGGGAACCAGTGGGCTTATTGTGCTTTCCTACAGAGTACATGTGAGGGGTTATCTACAGAGTTGTGGGTGTTCCCCCAGCAAACTTGTTGTGCCTAGATAGTCTTTACTCTGCAGAGAGAAAGGCTTCTCAGAGCTGCATAAATGGAAACCCACACACACTCCCACCGTGTTCTCCAAGCTCTATATTCCTGCCCCCCCTCCAGGCCACTTGCAATGAAGGCAGAGTTGTGGTAGTGAGCAATGGGATACTAAGGTGAGGGTCTCTTGACCCTCCCACCTTTTCTTCGAAGAATGTAAATAGCTAATAGGTCCAGCTGGTATAATCCTTGTGTAAGGGTGCACAGATGAATTCCCCAAGATGACTTTGCTTGGTTTACAGGATAATCATACACAACATATGTTATAGGAAATTTCAAAAGTCATATGAATATTAACACATCCCAATGGTGCCCTATTTTGTAAGAATGATAAATCACTGCAAGTCAGTTATAACAGATAATTTGCACTTAACACAGTGAATGATGAGGGAATCGTGTAGGTTTTCTTTAGAACTATTCAGTTGGGAGTCATAAACAATTAATGTGACAGTAGCAAGAGGAAAGTGGCAAGGCTGTGACCTTAGAAGCAGTGAGGGGACCCACTGGAGAAATTTCTTGGTTCCAGAATGAATTCATAAACATGTTTAAAGTAACAGATAAACTGTCTAAAATGTAAAACAGCTTTGGGAAGACCTAAATCATTTTTGAAAAGAAATTAAATATGTCACCAAATTCATTATAAAACATTTAAGACAGTGTAAAGCCTAAACCACACATCAAGACATGTAGGCAATAATTGGCTATTTCATTTTTCACACCGTAATGCTATGATGCAATGTTCCCTAGGAACAGCAGAGATACTCAGTACATAAAAAAGAATTTAGCCTGAGTATGAAATGATGTGAATGGTTGTTTTTGTTTGTGTTTGTGTGTGTGTGTGTGTGTTTCTACATTTCTATCACAAAATGTAAAATAAANTTGACTTTCTAAATATCAAATTCTTCTTTTAAAATGTAGAGAAGACATTGATATATGGCCTCAGTGTCACCTGATGACCCTTCTATTTTATTATTTTTATTTTATTTTATGTGAATGGTGTTTTGTCCTCATGTGTATCTGTGTACTATGTTTGTGCCTGGTACCCATGCAAACCAGAAGAGGGCATAGGACCCTCTGGAACTAGAGTTACAGATGGTTGTGAGCTCTCATGTGGGTGGTGCTGGTAACTGAAACTTGGTCCTCTGAAAGAGCAGCCCGTGCTCTTAACAGAAGTTAGAAACCCATGAGGAACCTTCTTTCCAGCATGAAATAGTCCTCAATGAGATCATTTTTTACCTGAAGAATGAACAAGAGGGACCCCACATGGCATGAACTGTGAAGGAACAAGGCCATCCTCATATCAGTCCGTTGATTCTGAAAGTTTACACTTGCCAAGGGTTTTTGTGGCTGGTTGTCCAGAGTTGTGATGGTTTTAATGTCAACTTGACAGGACCTAGAATCACTAGGAGGCAGCCCCCCAGGCATACCTGTGAGGGATTACTTCAGTTAGGGGAATTGTTGCAGGCAGACTCATCTGAACTGTGGATGGCACCATTCCCAGTGGGATTTCTAGACTGCACAATATAGAGAAGGTGAGCTGAGCTCATTTCTTGCTGATTGTGGACATAATGTGACCAGCTGTTCCAAGCTCCCGATGCCTTGATAAGAATGAAAGACATGGTGTTGAACATTATCAAGTCAAAGAACCTATCACTAGACAAGTCAGAGAACTGAGTGAATAAACCATTACTACCATTCTGCTAAGTAGACATAAATATAAACCAGCTCCTAAAGATATTTTGTTGTACCCACAAATTAGTACATCTCTCAACCCCCTTTAATGAAGTTTCTTCTTGCAGTAGATGGAGATTGTGATGGCTATTCTTGGTTGTCAACTCTACTACATTTGGAATTAACTAAAAAGTGGCCAGATACACCTTGTGAGGGATTTTTTCTCAATAAAATCATTTGAACTGAGAAGACCTGCCTTTAATCCAGATCTTCTGAGGTGGAATATCCTCCTTTTGATGAAAAGAAAAAAGAAGGGCATGAAGTTAGGAATGGGGAAAGGAGGTGGGAGTGAACTGGGACAGGTGAATACGATCAAAATATACCGCACAAAATTCTCAAAGAATTAAGTATTTAAAATCAAAATTTCAAAATGAAGTAGAAAAAATAGAGACCAGGAAAATTGTGAGTTCATATCCAAAAATAGAAGATTAAAGAATATCTCAGCTGTTGATCTTCTGATTCATATGCATGTTCATGCATGGACAACAGAATATTGTGAATGGTCCCCATGTCTCACAGCCCTTGACAATGTGTTGAGTAACCTGTGTTATGCTTTAAATACCAATTATTATGCATGTACATTTCTATGAAATCACCTGGTATCCTGAACAGAGTAACTTGGGCATTCAGTGTTTCTGCAAAGACCTCTTCCATGCAGTAGCATTGTAGAATACCTAGAAAGAAAATGTAATCCCTATCCACTGCTCATATATCTGGAAACTGTAAAATATTTCATTTTCCAATATCTTCTATTGCTCCTTCACAGGACCATGTGAAAAACCTCAAATGGGGGATTTAGGCCATGTTAATCCTGTATAATCTAGGCTGTGTTAACTCTGTATAATCAAGTTCAACTATATGTTTCCTAATAGTTATCCATTATAATAATGCTTTACATTTTTAAGAATTAAAGAAATCTGACCAGCTAATTCCAGAGGAAAAGTACAGAAGTATTGTTTTCAGAGAATGGAGTCACAGAAATGAATGCTTTGTTTCAAGTCAAAGACTCATTCATTAGAAATAAAAGCAGACTACTAAATCTGTTCACTGAATAACAAAAACCGTAACATAATTTTATTTATTATAGGCGTGATGTTCTAAGCTAACTTCTATACATGGAATAAGCTCTTGGGTCATGATCTTATTTAGAACTATCTTATGTAGAGCGTGTTAAATATTAAGCCAAGAACTAGCATGAGTTTAAATGGCTAAACATTTATCATTCATATATATATATATATATATATATATATATATATATATATATATATATATATATACCTAAAAGATAAATTTACTTAGAACCAGAAAAGGTGACTATAAATCGTTTTCTGTCCAAATTAAAATGATCAAGCCATGAGGTCACCAGCCTCTATTCTTCCTCTGCAGTAATTACTGAGTGAGAATTGTTTTCAAGAAATGTAGTGTTTGGAGGTATCTGGGACAATAGGTTTTCTATGGTGCATTTTCTGTGACTCACAGGAGTCTTGTGATTTCTGAAAGTGTGCTCAATGCAGTACAGGGAAGAATTAACATTACAAAAACATTACACACAACTATGTAATGGGATATAATGGAAGTCTCAAATATTAAATTTTAAAACTTTATTTAATAAGGACTCACTGAGATAACTCTATGTTGTTACATACTATATACCACATATTTATATTTTTAAAAGCTGTATTTGTCAGGCATGCACACAATAATCTGATAATATCCTCTTAAGGGAAGCATAATTGAATAGTTAAGAGAAATAGTTCTCAACTTCTTTTCTACCACAACATGTTCAATATCACATCACATTCCTGTGGACTGTGGGCCTGAGCCGGTAGCCAAATCCTGTGCTACGACTTTTGGGGATCCTGGAAGTGCAGTCTGCAAATGAGAGTTTGGCCCCAAGCACAGATTTCGAAGGCTTCAAAATACAACTCTAAATTATTTGACATTATTCCTGTGCCGTATGGCATTTATTGCCTATTCTATGAAGTTGGGTGGCTTTGGACAGTGTCAGTCCATCAGGTGAAGTCACAACAATGGTAGGGTATTTAAGTCTATGTCAAACATAGACATATATTTCTCACCTCAATCTGATCCTCTAAATGACTCTTTTGAAGAAATTCCCTTTGAGACTCCAGTGCACGTAAGAAACCAAGGCCACAATGTCTGGGTTGGTTTTGTTTGTCTATCAACTTAATACAAACTACAACTATCTGAGAAGAGAGTACCACCACTGAGAAAATACCTTTACCAGATTGGCCTGTGGGGCATTTTCATGATTAATGTTAATGTTAGGGGGCCTATCCCAGAGTGGATAGTGCCATACTTGCTTGGGTCCCTTCCTTTAGGTTTCTGCTTGAATTCCTGCCTTGACTTTCTTCAATGATGGACTAGACTATTACCTATACATGTAAAGTGAAGTGACCAAGCCAGTTCAGTCAATCAACAGGTTCTCTAGTGCAGGAGTGAGAATTAATAAGAAAAAAAAAAAAAAAAAAGACAATTAGACAACATTGTAGCATGACCCCAGCCAGTTCTGAGGCTGGTGTGGGTTTATTTTTTTCCCCAATCTGCTTTTCTACCATTTTAATTACATGCAAGTAATAAGGTCATTTCTAGGTTAAGGAACAGGCAAGACAATAAACACAAATAGTCAAGGAACAAGCAAGGCAGAAAACAAAGTCCCCTGATCATTGTTTCTAAGGGCTTATCAGGATGACCAAGATATCTGAGCCTACTTTCCTGTCCTAACCCAAAGTCATATTCATGCCTGAAGCCTACTTCTTTGTTCTAGCCTAAAATTAGATTCCTGCCTGAGCTTACTTCCTTGTCATGGCCAATGTCAGATTCCTGCCTAAAGCCCATTTCCTTGTCCTTGGTCAATGTTAGATTCCTGCCAAGCAGCCCCCAAAGCTCTCCACAGTGAAGTAAACTCATTCTTCCCCAAGTTGCTTTTGATATCACAGTAATAGAAACTCTAGTTAAGGCACACATGAAGAAGCCCTACATAGATAGTATGGTTGACACTGTCTTCCTCTTCCTGGCCATTGCACCTATGTGGTGGTTTGAATATGCTTGGGCCAGGGAGTGACACTATTAGGGGGTATGGCCTTGTTGGACGAAGAGTATGACTATGAAGGTGAGCTTTGAGACTCTCCTCCTCCTCCTCCTCCTCTTCCTTCTCCTCCTCCTAGACACGTGGGAGTCAGTATGCTCCTGGGTTCCTTTGGATGAAGATGTAGAACTCTCAGCTCTTCCAGCACCATGCCTGCCTAGAGGCTGCCATACTCCTGCCTTGATAATAATGGACTGAACCTCTGAACCTCTGAACCTGTAAGCCAGTCCCCAATTAAATGTTGTCCCTTATAAGAATTGCCTTGGTCATGGTGTCTCTTCACAGCAGTAAAACCCTAAGACAACCTGGAACACATGGTAGACATGAGAGAAGTGTTTGTATCAGTGACTTTCAAATTTTAACACACACCAGAGTTTAACAGATGATTTGTGACAAAGTAGATAACTGACACCTACTGATTTAGTTTCTGACTCAGTCATGCTGAGACGGGCCCAGATAATTAACATTTGTAATTTTCCAAGGAGTCTGAAGGCCACACTCAGAGAAACTGTTCTATAGGAACTGAGTGTTGAACTGAACTCTAGCATCTTGATACAGAACTGAACCATTCTGCTCTGTCTGCAGTTCTGGTCCACAATACCCATCTTCTATTCAGGAAGGTTTACTACTATGAAAATGAGTGAGGGGCATCATAGGAAGTGCCAAATTCATTGTATTTGATTCTAAAAGTATAAGAGTCACAAACTTGTCTGCTTTCATGATGGGACTCAGAACGTACCTCAGGGACAGCCAGATGCTGACTCACTAAGCCCCGAGGGCGTTCCCAGTACAGTTTCAGAATAGGGGCTCTGAGATCAGAGCCGAGTTTGAATTTTACCTATACCATCAAAAGTCAGCAGACCAATCAATGAGGTTACAGATGGGCCTCTGGAGTTTATGCTAGGGGTAAAAACTCCAGGTCTACCACCTTCTATCTGGGTCAAACCTAAAGCATAATACTTAATCTTTTAAAGCCTCAACTGCTCCCTACAACAGCCTGAGAAAATGTGCTGTGGTCAGTATGGGAAGCAATACCCTCAAGACAGCATCTACCAGTGGGAGTTCCATAAATGTCATGCAACTGTGTGTGCCCTTATTTAGCTGTGGGCTTTTTCATTTTGTTGCTTTCTGTTTTGTTGTTGTTGGTTGCTGTTTGAGCTTTAGAACATACCTGCAAAAGCAAGACAAACATATGTACTTGGTGGTTCAATGGTAAGGATTAGATAAAAGATATTCCACGAGTAGTAGTTGTCATTGTAACTGTTGCTGTGAAATAGACACATTTCTTGATACAAAAAAAAGCCAACAACTTTTGCTCCAGTAAAATAGATCTGTACTGGGAAGTTGAGCAGGACTTTCAGGGATTCGCCAATGCTTAAATAATGACTCTGATACTTATTAATATTTATAGCAGCTTAGGCCTTTAACTTGGGGTCCCTCACAGCTACTTTAAACTAATTCTGGCCCTATTTCTTGCCACATGGCAAGCTCTACGTCTTTGCTGATGTTCACAGCCCTCTGCCCCCAGTTCCCACTGGTGAATCCCCTCCATCTGATTCTTTTCCCAGAGACCCTCTCTCAGCCCAGAGCTCCTACCTCTCCTTTCCTGCCTAGCTATCAGCCATCAGATTTTTAGTAAGCCAATCAATAGGTGAGGAAGGAAGATTGTTGACAAAACACCAAGGCAGGTGATGAGCCATGAGAAAAGTAATACCAAAATCAGGCCAGTACTCAGCTCTTTGATGAACAATCAACAATTGAATATACAGACACTACCTTCACATAGTGCACCCCAACACAAGATGACCCAATGCACAGAGTGCCTTAGCCAAGCATTGACCAAACGATGAGGGCTTGGGTTAAAATAAAACAAAACAACAACAACAAAAACAGTTTCATAGAAGGATCTAAAGAATGCTGCAATTCTGCTCACACGTATGATGTAAAGAGTCATCCATGTGCTGAATTTTCACAGATCACATAGCAGTCCTGGCAGTGCCAGGTACAAGCAGCTACCAATGAAACAGCATATACAGTTACTCATTACTTAACATCTGCTGCTCGCTCTTCTCTTTCCTCCCAAGGTACAAGCTCCAAGTGGCATTCCTACAAGACAATGTGATGACTGATTTGGCAGATATGTATCAAATCTTTTGTGCTATTATTAATGAATACTTTATTATTTACTTCTCTCATTTTGTTACAGAATTCCAGACAAATGCAACGTAAGGGAGAAATGGTTTATCTGGATTGACATTTGGGAGCACAGTCCGTCACAACCCGAAAGACATGGAAGCAGGAGCATGAAATAGCTGTTCATGTTACACTCACAGTCTCGAAGGTGAGAGAGTTGAATTTAGGTTCTTCTCTATCTCTCCCCTTTTTATTCAATCCTAGATCTCAGCCCAAGATTTAACTGCAACAAATGTATTAGCTAAAGCCAGGGTTCTGTAAGGAACAGGATTTTCACAAGGCAAAGAACCTGGAAGGATGCCTCTGTGTTTAAAGCACTGTCTGCTCCTTCGGAGGACTCAGATTCAGTTCCCAGCACCCACATGGTGGCATGAGACCACCTGTAACTGCAGTTCCAGGGAACTGATGTCCTCTTCTAGCCTCACAGGGCACTAGGTACCCACATGTTACACATAGATGTATGCAGGCAAAATACTTATACATATAAAATAAAAATAAATAAATCTAACTGAAAAAAAAGAACCTTCAAGGCTTCAGGAAAATGGATCTACAGTGACATAATGGGAGGTGAAGAGGCTGTCAGTCTGAAAGCAAAATACTTTTCACCACCGTGTGTACCGGCATTTAACCTAAAGCAACATACCTAACCTTTCTACACCTCCATCTCTCCATTCTTGAAATGATCTAAGATAAATGGTTGTGGAGAATCTAGTAAATAATGCCCTTAAGACAGCATCTGGCAGTGAGGTGTCATAAATGTTATGCACTGTTTACACAGCCTCATTCTGTTTTTTATTTTATCTGTTTAAACATTAGAACATATCTCCTCTCTTCTTTCTCTGATCAGCGAGAAGTTATACTAGGCATACACGTACTTTAACATTTTTCTCATGATCTTTTATTCTTATAGTTGAAGAATGTTGGAGTAAAAGATACACACACACACACACACACACACACACATATGTGTGTGTGTGTGTGTGTGTGTGTGTGTATCTGGATGGGCAAAACTCTCTCAATACAAAATATAAAAGAAACTACAAAGTAAAAGACAGACATATTTGACTTTACAAATGTTGAAATCTTCCCTGTGTTAGGAAGAACCAGATTAGTTAAATTAAAAAGGAGAAATAACATAATCTACAAAATCTTTAGAGCTATTATGTAAATAATTCATACAAATCATTAATGAAACTCTAATTCTGATATAAATATGAATTAAAATATAAACAGGTAATTTATCACATTAGTCAAAGAAATCATTGTAAATATAAATTGTATACTGTTTCTGTCCTAGCAAATTAGCAAACAGCTATTTTATATTGGTAAAATTTTATTAAGACCCAGATTCATCTTCCATTCATGAGATTGGTCTAATTTTCCAGAAAGTAAGATGGTTGCATAAATTAGAAGTTATAAAAATATTTTCAATCCTGATCCATAAGCCTTCATCTAAGGAAACTGTTATAAATAAATAAATAACCACATTCTCAACAATCAAGGTAAATTGACATTTGTATATGTATGTGAGTATTACATAGTTTTATCACTTCAAACTTTTAAAGTGAGCTGAGAAAACAAACATGCCAAAAACCCAGTGGGGATAGATGGGGAAGGGGGGCCAGGATGTCAAGACACATACCAGGATATTCCACATATGGCTTCCGAGAGTGTCAGTAGTCAGGATGTGGAGTGCTGCATGGAATGTTTTCTGCAACACTGTTTGGATCCAGGAAGAAAGGCTGTGCTCACTAACTGCCTGAGACATGAAGGGGGAAAGCAGTGCACACATTCACTTTCCATGGTACCCCTGGAGGTTCATACAATAATACATGCATATGCAAAATCGGCGGTGGTGGCGCATGCCTTTAATCCCAGCACTTGGGAGGCAGAGGCAGGCAGATTTCTGTGTTCGAGGCCAGCCTGGTCTACAGAGTGAGTTCCAGGACAGCCAGGGCTACACAAAGAAACCCTGTCTCAAAAAACCAAAAGAAAAAAAAAATCACTGCGCTATAATCTCAGATTGTGGGATTAGTTTGATTTTGTTTTCCTTTAAGCTTTCTCAGTGCTTCTGTGATGAGATTCAGGGCATAGCAACCTGAAACATTGTTCCTTGGCATACTGACTTATTTAAGATAAAGGAATTTGAGAAAGTACATATCTGGGCAGGACTCTTGGTGGTCCTCTGATGCAGGTCCATGAATCACTCAAGTGAGAAGCACCTCCTCTCTTGAGGGAATAAAGGAGTTCTCTAACTAATCTCTGAAGCTAAGAGACACAGAGAATACTGAACAGGCCTGCCCCCTCTTACGTTGTTTAGCTCATACACCATTGGGACCTGTCCTATTCCTGTGGAACATTCTGCTCAGGTTTGACTTCTGCTCTTACAGTGTTTCCTGAATCACAGAAAACTTAGGATTTGGGAAAGTACAGTGTCTTGAGACTATCAGAGACTGTGGGGACCCAGGTAGATTTGGTGAACTATTGGCCCTGGAAAACCAAAAGTAACCAAAGCCACTATGAAATTCATCACACAGAAGGATGCATTTCAGAAGGAAATTTTACTCTTGGATTGTGAATAGGAGTTTAAGTAAGAGAAGGCAGGAACAGGTCCCCAGAAATGCAATACTACTTAGCTGTTAGTCCAGAGAATTTTTACAAGCCTTATAGCAGAAACTGGGATGAAGCATGGGGAAGAATAACCTGGTTTGTTTAATTGCCCCATCAACGGTGTCCTCATGCCTCTAAGTTTTGATCTCATCTTCAGATAGAGCAGTGTTTCTCAATTTGTGGGTGATGACCCCTTTCTCAGAGGTCATTACAATTCATAACAGTACCAAAATCACAGAGATGAAGTAGCAATGAATAATTGTATGGTCTGGGGTCACCATAACATGAGGAACTGCATTAAAGGGTCTGAGCATCAGGAAGGTTGAGAAATACTGATATAGAGTCTCCAGTCACGGATACACACTTAGGGCAAAAGTAGTAACAAATGACACCTCCCTCTGGCATTCCTGAGTTTTGGCAAGGACAGAATTGCTGACAGGATTGTGCTAGTTAGACTTTCTTCTTGTTGTTGTTGTTGTTGTTGTTGTTGTTGTTGTCAGCTTGACACAAGACACAGTCATCTGAGAAAGTGGAATCATAATTGAGGAACTGCTTCCATCAGATTGCCACCAGACAGGCAGTCTGCTGGAGGTTTTCGGTGACTGATGTAGGAGGGCCCAGCCCACTGTGGATAGTACTACCCCCAAGGCAGGTAGTCCCAGGTACTATAAAGCAGGCTGAAGCTGGGCATTGGTGGTGCTTGCCTTTAATTCCAGCACTTGGGAGGCAGAAGCAAAAGGATCTCTGAGTTCAAGGCCAGCCTGGTCTACTTAGTGAGTTCCAGGACAGTCAGGGGTACATAAAGAAACTTCATCTCAAAAAGAGCAAGGGAGGGAGGGAGGGAGGGAGGGAGGGAGGGAGGGAGAGAGGAGGCAAGCAGTGTTCCTCCATGATTCCTGCCTCAGTTTCTGTTTGAGTTACTGCCCTGACTTCTCTCAGTGGCCATCTGTGATAAGGATATGTAAGCCAAATAAACTCTTTTCTCCACAAATGACTTTTGGTGATGCTGTTTATCACAGCAATGGAAAGCAAACTAGGATGTGGGCCAAGGATGAATTCAGCTTCCAGCCAATGACAAGCATCAAAAACTGCTGGTTCTCACAGTCCTACTCCTCCCATCACCTGGCCAGTTTCTACTTCCTGTGCCCATCACTTATGTTTAATACTACGTATGCTTCTCTCTTATTAGTCTGACGTTTTTCTACAAAGGTTTCAGCCAAATAAACAAAGTTAAAATAGATAGAAGAAGAAACAATTCGCTCTGCTCCTTCAACACTGAGCACTTAACTGCCTTTTTTTTCCATTTTGTTTTTAATCTTTAAATTGTCCAAGTGATGTTTTAACCAGGATGTCACATTCCGTGTAGGGCAAGCTGCAAAGCTTAGGAAATAAAAGACAACTGCAAGTGAATTTCAGAGAGATTCTGTGCATGCTTTTCTCTCTTCTCCCAGAATAAATTATTATTAGCATTAGAAATGTCTTTCCTTGCACAGGTTAGCTCTAAATCTCTTCAAATTTGGTTATGAATATGAATGTGACCTTTTGTCTCCTATAGATATCCAAGCACTTAAAAGAAGATTTCTGTGAACGATCTAAAAGGAAAATGCAATTTTTTTTTTATTTTTTTGGTCAGCATAAATAGCCAAAGGGCCTGAAACTAATGAGCTCTACATTGGAAGGCATTGGTCTTATGATGAGAAGTCAAAATTTTAAAGCGATGAATGACATTTTCAGGTTCTCATAATTATTTGAAAACTGCTGTGTCATCCCCACACTGGAAGCTAATTTTGATATTTTTTCTGAGTTGAGATTTCTGTGCGGAGAGCATCAACCAGGAGAAGCAGTAAGCAAGCATGATTTCTTACAATGCCTTCTGCTTGTGAGGCAGCCTCAGACTGGAAACCAACAGCTTTGGGGAAAGAGGGTCATTAAAACTCACATGTAGCTTCTCCTTAATTAGCTCTGTGACCTGACAAGCCAATTTCTCCAGTTTTGTTCAGATTTTCCATATCTGTAATATGAATATATACTGCTACTTCCCTCCAGAGCATTATGTATGAGCATGGACTGAAGAAGAGATATGAGAGGCAGAAGCCAGCAGGCAGTCACCTTCCCTGTGGGCCTGATTCCCAGATGACTACATGCAAATCTCTTCTAAGGTACTTGCTGATAATTAGGATGTTAACCCTCACCCAAGCAAGCAGTTCGGGGAGATTTGTGCTTCTAAAAGCAGAATTAGCTGCCGTTTTCCCAAATACCAGGATTGGGTAGTATAACCAAGGTGTCCAGTGTGAACCTCTGGGAGCTCAGTGGGGAAAGCTAGCAATAGCTTCTCAGAGGCTTCCCCTCAGTCTTGTGAAAGGAAAAAGTCCAAGGGGACAATTAGGCGAATACCCTATGAATTCATACTGACCAGGGTTAAGTGACTTTCTTACTTTCGTCTCCCTGGGTATGCGACTTCTGTTGTTCATTCAGCCTGGGTCCTAAAGTCCTAGAAATACCCCAGTAAGTGTTAAGACTAACCACAGTTTAAAATCTAGATACTGAATAGGACCTCCCTGCTTGCTTGCTCTCTCTCTCTCTCTCTCTCTCTCTCTCTCTCTCTCTCTCTCATGTGTAGACAAAGGGCAACATCACTATGTTCCTCATAGACTGTCTTACTTCTCTCTTGACATAGCTTCTAGTTCTACATTGCAGACTTTGATATTTTAGTTATCTAAATCCAAACTATCCAAAGCATGAAGGAACTTGCTTTTGACCTACGAAAAATTTAATGAATATATATGCTAGGTGATTTTAGTTTTTATGTTAAAAACATTAATTATGTTAAAACTGTGTTTCAAGCCAAGTATGGTGACAAAAGCCTACAATCCCAGCACTTGGAAGGTTGAGGCAAGAAAATACAGAATGCAAACTCAAGATTAAAAGACTAAATACATAGGCAAAGAAGTTTCTACTTCTACTTCTTAGAGAGAAAGGCGGTACAATCTTTGGACTATAAAGACCAACCAAAAAGGCCAGAGGGATAGTTCAAAGGTTAAGACCACCAGCATGGGCAGCTCTCCTAGAAGACACAGGTTCAGTTCCCAACCATCACATGGTGACCCACAAACATCTGTAACTCCAGTTCCAGGGACTCTAATAACCACTTCTGACCTCAGTAGGTGCCAGGCATGCATGTGACACACACATGTAGATACACACAAACCACTGAAGCACAATAAAATATAATATAATAAAATATGAACCTAAAAATTTAAATTAAAAAAATCAGAATGAATGTGTGGCAGTAGTGCATATGATAATGTTTATAGAAAACTAAGAGGAGTATTGGAAGATGGATTATTAGATACGAATGTTGCTGTAAAAACATAACTCTCTAAGTTCAAAACTCAAACACCCACCTGAACAGTCTAGGCTTGGTGGTATATGCCTGTAGCCCAGCACTGGGAGGCACAAACAGCCAGATCCTGAAGGTCATTGGCCAGACAGCCTAGCCAGAATGGTGAGCAGCTGCATTAGTGAGAGACCCTGTCTCAGGCAATAAGACAGAGTGACACACACATGCACATGCACAGTCACAGCGGGCACCACTCTCACACATGCAAATTAAAGGCACTGCTGAAACTTCATTCTGTCACATGGGTAACTATTTACTTACAACTCCAGTTCAATATTAGTATAAATGTCAAAAAGAACTAAAACTCATCCAAAGAAAAGAGCTTCTCAGAGATTTTAAGTTATGTTCTGTGTGAACACCTTTTTAAAACACCTTTTTTTTTTTTTAATTTTTGAGACAAGAGTCTCATTGTGTCACATTTTCTGGTTGGAAGCTCACTATGTAGACCAGTCTGGCCTCAAACTCATAGAGTTCTGCCAGCCTCTGCTTCCCTGAGTGCTGGGATTAAAGTCATGCACCACTCCTCCTGCCTGTGCATTGTCTTTTTAAAAAGTGGTTATTTTCTATAAAATTGGCTAGAGAGAAAACATTATCTGATGGTTGGCTTAATAGAACAGATACTTTCACAGCCATGAGGTCTTGTACCCATTTTCTAAGAAATAGTAAAGCCTGAATTTCTCCAGCTCTCTGTGTCTCTCTTCCTTGTCATTACTGTACTCTTGTTCAAGAAAAAAAAAAAAAAAAAAAAAAAAACAAGAATAATCAGCACAACAACCACAATGCAAATCTAGAAGAGACCAAGTAACTGTGGAATAGTTTTCTGTGTTCTGCCACACTGTATTTATTCCTAGGGTGTGTCTCTACACTTACAACCTGAATCAGGTCAGCCAAGCCATGAGGTAAACCCCACCCCAGGCTGCCATGAAATTGCTGCCAAGGAGGAGCCAATTAGACTCCTGCAACAGCAGGGGCTCCTTTATGCCAGGTGAATGACCTTAGCACTTCTAGGGAACAAACTAGTGACAGGGACACAAATGAAATATGTCACAAGAAGAAAGTTCAGACATGAGTAAGGCTAGGCTGCCTTTGGACTTTTCTGTTTATTTATGAATGGCTTGATGTGGTGTGAATGTTAAGCTCACCTTGAACAGTCAAATGCAACACCCTGATATTGGGTGTAAAGCTACAGAGAAGATATTCTTTTTGTCCATGGACAATGTCCATTCCTTATGAAAGCCTTCCTTTGTAGTAGACTTGAGACACCAGAAAGACAGGTTTAAGGTAATTTCCTGGACAACTCTCTCACTTGTTGGTATGTTCCATTTCCTTTCTATTCTGTTTCTATCCTGATCAGAGTGAATACAAAGACAGCTTTAATTAAGCTCTATTAGAAATATCATTCTAAAATCAAGGCTAACAAATTTGGGGGATGTATTCATGACTTTTTGATTGCTGTGCTAAAACACCAGAAGCAACTTAACAGTTTATTTCAGACTTACGGCTGCAGAGGGTAAATCCATGAAGGTGGGAGAGGAGTGGCAGCTGGTATCTGAATCAGGAAGCTGAGAGAAAGAGTCTTCAACCACAAACATGAAACAGAAAAACAGCTAGAAGCGGGGTGATGCTATAAACTTTCAAAGTTGCCCCAGTGACATCCTTTCTCCAGCAAGAATGTGTCTACTCCCCAAACAGCACTAGCTACTGGGGACCCAGTATTAAAATACCTGGACATATGGAGGACATTTTTTATCCAAATTATTAGGACTGATTTCATGTGACTCTTGTAGAACACTACAGAAATCTGTCATATATTATTCTCACATTTATCATCACTATGAAAAACAAAGAACAAGGGAGTCTTGAAAAGTATTTCATGGGAATGGGAAGATGAATCAGCAGATATGCACTTGCCACACATGATCTAGATCCTTGGAACCAAGGTAAATTAGAAGTGGGCATAGTGGTCCACCTGTAATTTCAACACTAGGAAGATTAAGACAGAGGAATGCATAGAGAAAGAGAATCCTTAAAGCAGTGTGTCTAGCTAAACAGTCAGTGAGCTCTGGGTTCAATTGAGAGACCTGGTCTCAATTAAAAAGGTAGAGACAAATCAAGAACAACATGTACACATCTGAATGTGCTCACCAATACACATGTGAACATGTATAGAAACTAGATACAAATACATATGCAAAAAGAAAGAAAAACATCATATACATACACATTCCCTTCAAATCAAGTATTTATTCATGATTTATAGTACAAGCAAGGACTATACAAGACACAAAAGTTATTCGGTTGAGAAGAAAAAGTAAACATAACAGCAAAACTTCAATCCCAAAGTCTATGGTAAGTGAGGGAGGCCTTGGAAATGATAGCAAGGCACCAGAATAGCAATAGTCAGACCTAGCCCAGAGCTGTGAGGAGGTGTCTTGCTTTTCATTGGCATGAGTCACTTGGTTGAGTAAGATGCTTCTTTGCAGACAAAAGTGGAGAGATCATTCACATCAAAGTGTCCAGTTCAAAAGGGCAGATAGATCAGTGAAGCAAGTACTGCATTCATCCTCCTCATAGTTCAAGATGGATTCCACATACAGTGTAATGAAGAGAGGAAATAGAAGACTATGTCAGCCACTCTAGCCTTTGGACTTCTCCTTGTTCTCAGGATAAGGGTGGGATGATTTCAATAAGGATTCAAATTACATGTAAAAATGAACATTGTGGAGGCAAAGAGGTAGGTTGGAAGGGTTATGCTTAGTTAAGATGGTAATTCTTCCCACAAACAACCACCAAACCCAGACACTAGGCAGTTAATTGCCAACAAGAGCCTGCTGACAGGAGCCTGATATAGCTGTCTCCTGTGAGGCTCTGCCAGTGCCTGGCAAATACAGAAGTGGATGCTCACAGTCATCCATTGGACAGAGCACAAGGTTCCCAATGAAGGAGCTAGAGAAAGTACCCAGGGAGCTGAAGGTATCTGAAGGAACATCAATATGAACTAACCAATACCCCCAGAGGTCCTTGGAACTATACCACCAATCAAAGAAAACACATGGTGGAACTTGTGGCTCTAGCTATATATGTAGCAGAGGATGGCCTAGTCGGTTATCAATGGGAGGAGAGGCCCTTGGTCCTATGAAGGCTCTATGCCCCAGTATAGGGGAATACCAGTACCAGGAATGGGAGTGGGTTGGGGATAGGGGGCAGGGGATTTTTGGAGGGAAACTAGGAAAGGGATTTGAAATGTAAATAAAGAAAATAAAAAAAATTTTTAAAGATGGTTATTCCTTAAACTGCTCCAGGAGATGTTGGAATCCTTAGATGACTTTAAACAATTTCAAAGACTGGTTTGGAAGAGAAAATTATTGGAATACTAACTCTGAAAATTAACTATACCAAAAGTGAGAGCTATAGGCTGTTCAGAGAGAGAAGCATGAAATGGAGGCCTGGAATCATGGAGAGATGAGAGGAGATCATGGGGCAGTGGATAGAGAAAGATATTTACTGCACTGAAACTGACAGGAAATACTGTCCTTTACTTGGAACTGGGTTCCAGCCTGTGACCACGAACGGAGCTGGAAATACATATAGTATGTTGTATCACACCCAAGAGTTAAGGAGAAGTAGAGAGGTATAAAATCCTCTTTGCATAAACTAACCCATAGCTGGGGCCCAGATTCTGCTGCCCAGATCTCCTTTAAACCACCTCAGAAACAAGAAAGACTGCGAATCAGAACAAGAACTAGATCCACTTTAGAAATACTAGCGCGTTCTGGCCTATCCTTCCCTTCAGTGATTCACATATATCTTCCAGCAATGGTCTGTGCCAAAGTGTCCATGTTCTAGTCTTCCCACTCAAATCAAGCCTTCAGGTCCAGAATGGAAAGAAGGCAAGCAGTGGTGTAAATTCTCTGCCTAGACCCAGAAGAACCAGCCCAGCTCCTTCTCTGTTTGCTAGCCCTCTCTCCGATCTGTAGGTCAGGAAGTTCATCTGGATGCTAAACAGGAAATGAACTGGAAAGAAACAAAAGCAGTAATCGAGCAGTAGTCACTAAATTAGATAAAGGCTACAGTGATGGAGACAGATGGGATGGGTGTGTAGAATTGGAGTTCAGGAAGACAGAGCATCCAGGAAAACTCTGAGACTTTCAACTCAAGCAACTGGTCCCAAGTTGGTTCCATTTACTGAGCCAGGAGACTTAGCACACACAAAGTTTCTGTCTAGTCTTTTTGAAATTACATTACCTATGGGACCACTAAGGAGAGAAATTCTGAAAGTCATAAAGTGTTTAGAAGTCAGTTAGTAATCTGGACGGGAGACACTGACCCCTTGTTAGTTTTCATGGACCAGCAATGTCTGCATCTCCACAGCAGAGTGGATAGAATGTGAGTAACCAGACTCAGGAGAAATGCTATCTTACCAGAGTTCTATCACTGTGAGGAAACACTGTGACACAGCAACTCTTACAAAGGAAAGCATTTAACTGGGGCTTGCTTACAGTTTCAGAAGTTTAGCTCCCTATTGTCATGGCGGGGAGCATGGTAGCATGTAGGTAGACATGTGTGATGGTTTGTATATGCTCGGCCTAGGAAGTGGCACTATTAGGAGGTGTAGCCTTGTTGGAGTAGGTGTGTCACTGTGGCTGTGGGCTTTAAGATCCTCGTTCTAGCTGACTGGAAGTCAGTCTTTTCCTAAAAGCCTTCAGATGAAGATGTAGAACTTTCAGCTCCTCCTGCACCATGCCTGCCTGGACACTGCCATGCTCTTACCTTGATGATACTGGACTGAACCTCTGAACCTGTAAGCCAGGCCCAATTAAATGTTGTCCTTAAAGAAGATGGCCTAGTTGGCCATCATTGGGAGGAGAGGCCCCTTGGTCATACAGACTCTATATGCCCCAGAACAGGGGAATGCCAGGGCCATTACGTGGGAGGGGGTGGGTAGGGGAGCAGGGCGGGGACGCGGGAGGGTAAGGGAAAATTTCTGCATAACATGTGAAATGTAAATGAAGAAAATATCTAATAAAGAGAAAAAAATGTTGTCCTTATAAGAGTTGCCTTGATCATGGTGTCTCTTCATAGCAGTAAAACTCTAACTAAGACAACATGGTACTGAAAAAGTTGAGAGTTATACATCTGGATCCACAGGAAGCAGGAGAGACATTGAGCCTAGACTGAGCTTTTGAACCCCCACCAGTGACATACTTCCTCTAACAAAGCCTTATCTATTTCAACAAGGTCACATCTCCTAAAGCTTCTCAAGTAATGCCAATCCCTAAAGACCAAGCATTCAAATATATGAGCCTATGTGTGCCATTCTTATTCAAACTACTGCAAATGCCAATAACACAAAAAGCTGAAACAGAAAAGAAGACCTTGCAGAAGTCTACAAATACTCTACTGGGTATTAGGAGACAAAGCAAGAAAGTGCAGTTCACAGAAATGTACAAGAAAAACATTGTTAATACTATAAAATGCTGCTGAGGAATCAAATAATTATGGAGAATGCTCATTAGCTTTAGGGATGCAGAGGCCATTGGTGGCTTTGCAAAGATCAGTTTTAATGAAGTAATAGGAACAGAAAACAAATTAGAGTGCCTTGTGGAGAAAGAACTTGAAATACAGACACCAAGTATGCACAATTGATTTGCTAAGTATGCTTTTGAAGGAGAAGAGAAAGAAAGAGTAGATGGAACAATACACATAATGGACATGGCATATGACTAGGGAGACAGAATATCAATAGTGAAACAGTAGTGCTGAGCTAAGAAGCACACAGATGTGAACCAGACCCATCACAATGGGGAAGGGGGGAGTCGGAGCAAGAGAGCCCCTAATGAGCATTTGGCTGTCTATAGGCCAGATCCAAAGGCATTCTAGCATGAGAATTGGAGGCAGAGTGGAGTTCAAAGTCTTTTATTATTTTTCTTTTATGTACATGAGTGCTTTGCCTGCAGGTGTGTCTGTGCACCATGTGAGTGCCTGGTGCTTGAGGAGGCCAGAATACGGCATCAGATCCCCTAGAACTGGAGCTACACATGGTTGTGAGCTGCCATGTAGGTGATGGGAATTGAGCCTGAGTCCTCTGCCAGATAAGATAAGCAAAGCACCCAGTGCTCTTATCTGTTGAGGTATCTTTGCAGCTCCAAGTTCAAATTCTTGTTCTGGTATTTATTAGTTTCCTTCAACTTTCAAATAGGGATAATCTTTTTATTTTTTCCAGATATCCAATTTTAAAAATATACCTTTCTATCCAATTAAGCATGTATAACACACCAAAAATATAATATATAAGCATACTTTCTCTTTCTGTATGTCAAAACAAGTAATCAAGAAGAATTTAATACAATAACATAGATATGTAACACATCTTCATATATGAATTCTAACATTGTCAGAGTCGATTGGTTTGTTGTTTTCCCTTTTTTTAGACAGGTCTCACTATGTTGCTCTGAGTGTCCTGAACTGTTCTATGCACTGTTGATCCTGAAAGGGATCCTGACCTGTGTATTACAAAATGTAATGAGAGCCTTTGCTGTATAGAACACAATGGCCCCCAAATTCACAAGAGATCTGTCTGCCTCTGCCTCTGCCTCTGCCTCTGCCTCTGCCTCTGCCTCTGCCTCTGCCTCTGCCTCTGCCTCTGCCTCTGCCTCTGCCTCTGCCTCTGCCTCTGCCTCTGCAGTGCTGGGGTTGAAGGTGTTTCCACCACATGTGGCACCTTGTCCTGTTGAAATGTGTTGTGTGGTATAATATTGTCATCCTACGATGTTTATTTTACACCACTTTAAAACCCAGTCTTTTACTTCAATTTTATCTCTCCACAGCTCTGAGAAGCAAGTAGGGCAGGTGTTATTGTTCCTTGTTACAGATAAAGAAACTGGGGCAAGCTGAGGTGAAGGAGCCAAGCCTCAAGAGTCCAGCCTCAGCTGTTCAGTGATGGCTGGCCAGGACCAGCCTCTAGAGCCAGGGCTCTCTTTGCATTTTGTAATACACAAGTCATGACCCCTTTCAGCATCGACAGTGCACAGAACAGTGGTGTGTGGGAAATGCATTACTTCTCGCACTTGAATTTTTCAGAGGGAAATACAGCACATCAATTCAAGTTTCTTTCAACCACAGCTTACCCCACTATCCCTCAGAGTGACTACTTCACTGGCATCGCATCCTTCTTGCCCTGAACCTGGCCAAGTCCTAGCCTCTCCACTCTCAAGTTTGATACTAAGAAAACCTGAGGAAAAAATGTTGACTCGAGAGTCCCAGTGAGTGGACAAGGAAACCATGAACCCCTCTAAAAGAAACAGAGTATCCAGGAGAGCGAGAATCCTTCAGCATCTCAAGGTCATTGGTGACCTCACTTTATAGATGACTTACTCCACTCCTAAAAAGTGTTCTGGAGTCTACTAGATCTTACTTACTGAACAAATTTACACACAGATAACAGTAAGTATTATAATCATGATACATGGAAGATATGACTGTGTCCAATAGTTGACATAAATGATATTCAAGAAGCAAGATGTTGGTAGGCATTTAAGAGGATGGGAGCAACAAACTATCCCTTGAGGGACTAGGATATATCTTATTGGTATAAGTCTGGCTCGAGGCAGAATGACTCACCTTTCCTTTGCCAATAATTTGACTATTATGGGATAGAACTACACATAGAAGTCTTACTAAATGAGTAATTTCTATAGGCCTACACTCCTTGTGGTCACATGCCTACCACATCAGCAGCAGTTACTTATGTAAACCATGGACACATGGCCCAAAATCTCTACCCTTTTCCTCTATATCAAAGTGGAAAACTGAGAGGCTCTAGGGTTAAACAATACAAAAAATTGGGGCCAGATCTACACAAACCAAGGTAACATCACCAAGGAGAGGAAAGGCACCTGTGCATATAGCAAAGAAAAGCAGATAAATGGAAAATGCCAGCAGGGAAGACTAATTATCCAGTACAAAGAGTCATGAGGAGAGCAACCTCACTTATGTGCCTATCCATTTGTCCATTCAGATACTCAGTGCATTTGCTAGCAACACTACTGTACTACCAGTTCTGAGGATTCATGACTGAATAGAATCATCAAAGGCCATGCTGTCACCGGCTTGAAGCACTATGAAAGCTGCTATGACAGAGTCAAGTTCAGCATGCTGGGGGAGCATAAAACATGAGCACCAAACTTCGTGTGGCTTCTGGGCAGGCCTCTCAGTTGCTACACCGCGTAGCCTCATTGTATTCCACTTTCTGTCTTTTAGCACCTGTGACATTCCTCATTGCTTTTACCACAGGTTGTTTCTCCCTATGAATTAGTGTGATGGATGTCTGATTTCATCTCTTCAGCATCTTTTTCATGCAGTCATATCAGGAACTGGTCTTCTCTGCCCGGTGGGGCTGTTGATCACAAGAGAGCATTTCTGTTGCCCTTTCGGATGGGCTAATCATACTCTCTGTATTCTGACTGAAGTGGCTGGCTCAGACTACAGTGGATGACTCAGCACTTTTTGTGAGGCCTCATGGGAAAACTGAAAGACCTGTCTGCCCTTCTTCAATTGCAAGCGCAAGGTCTTTCTGAGTTCAGAGCTATTGAGACCCTTATTGCTTCCATTAAGGAACACTCTCCTGTGTATGAGGACAACAGAGCTGAAAGATAGGGACAACTCTTTAAACATCTCTTAAACGTTTTAGTTCTATGAGCCAATCAGACACCTTTCCCGCAACAGATTTGAGTTGCTTTTACTCATAACTAGAAGTATTCTCAGTAATATACCTGTCTTAGATATATTTAAGTTCTATGCCCATATAATGTGTAGCCAGGATGGTGTAATGGGGCTGAGCACAGTAAGGGCAAAATTGACTGAATCTCTCTCTCTCTCTCTCTCTCTCTCTCTCTCTCTCTCTCTCTCTCTCTTTTTACTCTTTCTCAGATTCTAAGAGCTCACTGTATAATACTCAACAGTTCTTCAAACAATTCCCCATGTCAGCATTGGTGAGATGGTTACGCAGCTATCCCTACCCTGTGATACTTTTCTAAAGTTAATTAGCTACAAAGTGGCTGTTTGGTATCTTTAATGTGTTCTGGCACCAAAGTCTGCCACACTCCCAGTTAACTGCTCTGCCTGAGTCTTACCCCTCTATGCCAAGTCTTGTGTATTTAGTCTTCTACTTCGGCTCTGCTCCCTTGGTGTGCAAACTAAAACATGCCAACTGGAACATTATGAATCTATTTAATTATCCTTTTGAAAAATTAAAATCATAACATAAATTTTATTACCCAGCTAGAGTCTAATTTTTATATGCAAATTTCAATACATTAATAGTATAATCAGATTTCCAAGGCACTTAAATCGTGCCAGTTTATATTTTAATGCAGAGGACAAATGCATTTTTCAAAGCTTGGTAAAAATAATACGGAAATAGTTACAGCAACAATCAGACGCAGGTATCCATCATATGAAAGAAAAATCACTTTTGTCCAGATTCCTTCCTCTCTTTAATACACAGCAGTTCTGAGCTAAAAATAGAGAAAACTACAGCTCGCTTTCTTTTTTTTTTTAATTTCCCTGTACTGCTATGAGATCTGCCCTTAAAACTGTAATAGGAAAACAAAAAAAGGTTCTACTCTATGACTTAAAATATTCCAAAGAAATGTTAACTCTGTGTTGGAACATTTAAAAGACCACTTATTTCTAAAATTCTTACGGATATTAAAATAATATTAAAATGAATTACCACACCTTTGTGTCTAGACAACATAACTCTGCTGTAATTTTAGGAGTTTAGAATCTCATTTGGATATTATGTTTGTTCTAGTTTTTGTCCATACAACACAACCTACACACACCTGGGAAGAGGAAATCACAATTGAGGAAGTACCTCCATCAGACTGGCCTGTGTGCATGTCTGTGGGGTGTTTTATTGCTTGGTGCTGCAGGCAGTGCCATTCCTGGGCAGTCAGTCCTGAGTTATGTAAGATAGGTAGCTGAGCAAGGCATAGAGAGCAAGCCAGGAAGTAGTGTTCCTCCATGGTCTCTGCTTCAGTTCCTGGCTCCACGTTCCTGCCTCATTCCCACCTTGGCTTCCCTCAATGGTAGACAACTATAAGTCAAACAAACTTTTTCCTTTCCAAGCTGCTTTTGGTCAAAGTGTTCTGTCACAGCAACTGAGAGGCAGACTAAGACAATATTGTTATTTTTTGCCATTGAAGGATGAGGTAGACAGATATACTCTAGCAATCATACCAGTTCTTTGGAGGCAATCCCTAACACCCCCCCCCCCGTGTGTGTGTGTGTGTGTGTGTGTGTGTGTGTGTGTGTGTGTGTGTGTGTGTTTAAGAAGGGAAGGAAAGAGAGAGTACGCATATGAACATGTCATAGCACTTTGTATGAAGGTCAGAGGACAACTCCTAGGTGTGTGTTCTCTCTTTTCACTGTGGTACTTGCAAAGATCAAATGCAGGTAAGGCTAATTGGTGAGTACCTTAACCCACTAAGTCATCTTGCTGGTTCCTAGAGTCTTGTCTTAAAATATAAACAATGCTATATTTATACACAAACATAGAAGGCATTTATATTTGTGTTTGTAAGTTATATTTTCCTTGTTAAAATACGTCTTAGTTTGGGTTTTATTGCTGTGAAGAGACCCTATAAACAGCAGTTCTTATAAAAGAGAATATTTAATTGGGACTGGCTTACTGTTTCAGTGGTTTAGTCATGATGGAAGTATGGCAGTATGCAGGCAGAAATGGCACTGTAGATGCTGAGAGTTCTACATCTCAATTCTCAAGCAGCAGCAGGAGACCATGTGACATACTGGCTTAGCTTGTGGATAGAGGACCTTAAAGTTCACCCCTGCAGTGACACACTTCCTCCAACAAGGCCACACCCACTACAGCAAGGCCACACGTCCTAATAATGTCACTCCCTATGGGCCAAGCATTCATACACACGAGTCTATGGGCCCTTCTGTCTCTTCATTGCAATAAAACCCAAACTAAGACAGAATATTATCTTATTTCATATATGAAATAAAAGGAAATGATAAATCATTTTTCCCCAAGCCCATTAAGAAACCCTCTCTTGAGATGGAGAGATGACTCAGCTATTAAAGGTTAGGCTCACAACCAAAATAGTAAGAAACCTTCTCTTAGCTTTCTCAAGATCAATGTATTTAAGAATTTATCTGAACTGATCTCCATTTTATCTACATGAAGATTACACGTGGCATTGCACACTAACCAAGCAGACACAATTCTGTGGGGTAACTACATAGGCATCATGATTCTGGATAATCTCCATCTCTCAATATTAATAACACTTAATGCTGTCTGAGAGTAAAGACCTAGGTACCTCCTTGCATTATTGTGGTCAACCACAAACATCTGACCACAGATGAACAAGTCATCATTCCTTTAAGTGTGTTATGCTAAAGGACCAGAGCAGAACATGGAGGAAATACAGACTAGTAGAGTAGAAGGGAAACAGGAAAGAAAGTTCCAGAATGATCTGGAATGATCTCTGAGAAGCCAGGGAGCATCAGAGAGGCCCTGGACCACCAGGCTCCAGGAAAACAGGTAAGGCACCCAATGAAAGGGACAGAATTCTAAGGGACTGGCATCAGCATTTTTACATTTTAGATAAAATTAATTCTTTTATATTTTATAACATTTTCTAAATGTGCTATTGGGTTCATGGCATTGACAGCAGACTTTGAAATTAAGGGAAATTTTTCTCACGAGTTAATTAATTAATTAATCTCTTCTTAATTAATTATCCAAGATAGTTGGCTGACTCTGGCAGTGAAATTTCTTTTTTTATTTTTCCATTTTCTCATACACACGCTCTGCTACAGCTTACCGAACGAGCTGAAAATTCAATAAATAAATGCACTCGTAAATGATTTAGTAGAATGCAAAAGGAAAGACAGGCTGCCAGAGCCACACCATAGGTCTCCCCACTTTGCCAGAAATGATTACAGTGGTGTCAGGGCTGATTATGTGAATCCAGGAGGTCAGGATGCTGGGGAGGCTGCTGCTTTTGCAGCTGCTACTGTCAGAGCCTTGCTGAAGGGGCTGTTCAGGCCCCAGTGTCTGCACACATGTGATGACAAAGCAGAGGTTTGAACATGTCCATGTCACAGTTCCTTCCTCCCTCCCCTTCATACTCAGTGAAGATGTTCCACTGAAATTCAAGACATCAGCTTAGAATATGTTAATGTTCATAAATTAAATTGCTCACAGAAGGTGATCAATTTTTAATGTTTACACTCAAGATGTTCTTTTTAATTAACACTTAGCTACATTTGTTCTCTGTGTGATGCAGAAAATGTCTGAACTTGCAGAGAGCTGCAATAAGTTGTTAGACATTAAATTGCAGCAATTTTCAGACCTGTGCCTTTCCACTAAAGAAAGAAGGCTTAGCTTCAGATAGCTGACAGCATAAAGACACCAGAGTTACTCTCAGAAGTAGCAGGAAGTTACTCAGTATGCAGATTATTTTTAGAAAGTTACTTGAATTCCTGATAAGGAGGTGGATATGCTCAAATACGGGAGTGTGAAAATTGAAAGGGATTTCTCTGTTCAGCCAAAGTTGATTAATTTAGAATCCATAAACATTTCTAGTTAGCCATACAGAACTGGAATTTAAAAAGATGGGTTGTTCACTAGCAGCACGATCGTGGGAAATGGACCTAACTCAGAGAAAACACGGTCTGGGCTGAACAAGCTTTCTTAATAGCAAGTTTTTAGAGACTTTCATATTTTCTGAAGTAGATATTCAAGAGTGTTAAAGATATTGTAGTGGTGTGAACTCTCTATATACTCAGGAATTTGAACTCTTTGTCTCTAGTTGTTTGCATGCACAGCATTGCCAGAGAAAGAATATCACTAAGAATGAGCTTTGAGATTAAAAGCCTCAGCACACTTTCAGTTTGCTCCCTCTGTTTCCTGATTTATGTTTGGGCTTTGAGGGCTCCCCTTCTTGCTCCTTCTGCCATGCCTACTGCCTGTTGTTGGGCTGTCTCTACCACAATGGTCTCACCCTCTGGAACCAGAAGCTAAAATAAACTCTTTCTTCTGTAAGTTGTCCTTGATCATGGTGTTTTATCACAGAAACAGAAAAGTACTTAAAGAAGGAGAAGGAAGAAGAGGAAGAGGAGGAGGAGAAGGAGGAAGAGGAGGAAGAGAGGGAAGAGCAGGAGGAATGGGGAGGAAGAGGAGGGAAAGGAGGAAGAAGAGGAAGAGGAAGAGGAAGAGAGGAAAGATATCAACTGGCCAAAAAAAAAATAAGGACTATTAACTGAACAGTTTGTTTTGAATCTAGATATTTGATGAATATATTCTATAAATAAAACTGTTTCATTTCTGTCAGCGATAATTCTATTGGCTTGGGACTTCGAGAGGTTTAACCCATTTGAGTTAATGCACCATCATTCCAGAGAACATTTTGCTTGGTTAAACATCACTTATTAATCTGGTATGTGATAGTTGAGTCATTGTGCAGTTATGCCATCCAACCTCTAGAAGAGCACACAACTCAAGTACAAAATAATGATCTTGCTCAATGCTTGCCAAGCCTTATACACATTAGATATGGCTTTTTAGTATTCAAAAGCATACAGTATATGTATGTATATACACACACACACACACACACACACACATTTGTACATTCTATTAATTTTGTTCCTTTAGGGAACCCTGGGTAATACAGACCCTATCAATCACAGCCCTCTGACTATGGTAAATAAGCAAAATGTTGTATTGCTCATATTTTAAATATGTCAAGAATTAGCAGGGTTTTTTTCTATAACATATCAGAAAATAAATATGCCATGCATTGCAGGTGTTTGGTCTTTATTGCCAGTGCTCTACTCTGCTATGCTGATCTTTGGTACAAATACTCAGTCATATCATTGTGGAAAAGAAGGAGAAAGAGAAAGAGGAGGAGGAGGAGAAAGAGGAGGAGAAAAAGAAGCAGCAGCTACAAAGAGTAGAAGCCTAAAAGACCTGGATGCATTCTAATACATTGACTTCCACAAACAGGCAGCTTGTTGACAGCCCTGGAGTGCACCACCTCTCAGCTGGCCCCAACCCCACAACCTTTTCAGTTGCAGTTTTATCATGAAAGCCTTGTTTTATAGCTTCAAATATTACTTATTTCAAAAAATACAGCAATATATTAACCAACTAAGTGGCTATAGTACATGAATATTAAAGAAATTACATAAATAACAATGACCAAAATATTAACCTTTGTGCTTTTGATGAGATTATCATTTCTAAAGATAGGCTATTAGGGAATTTCATTAAATTGTATGTAAGCTAGCTAATATAACTTTATAAATTGTGCCTAGCAAGTACAAAGTGATTAAATAAAAATTCCCTAGTGCTCAATTCTAGAATATAAGAACTATTTAATTGTTTTCATAGAAAATACCAGTTATCAGTAGGGCATGCTGGACATACAGGACATCTTTGTCATGTTCTATTGCTGTGAAGAGACACCATGTCTATGGAAACTCTCTAAAGGAAAATATTTGATTTAGCCTTTCTTACAGTTTTAGAGGTTTAGTCCATTGTAATCATGGCAGAGAGCATGCAAGCAGACGTGGTACTGGAGAAGGAGCTGAGAGTTCTACATCCAGATCCACAGGCAGCAGGAAGAGAGTGACACTGGGCCTGAATTGAGCTGATGAAACCCCAAAGTCTATCCCCAGTAACACACATACACACACACAAACAAACAAACCCTTTTAATCCCTCTCAAGTCATGCCATTCCCTAATGATCAAGCATTCAAATATATGAGCCTGTGGGGGGCATTCTTATTCAAATCACTACACGGGGTATATTAAGGTTCTCTAGAGTAACAGAACCTAAAGAATGAATCTCTCTCTCTCTCTCTCTCTCTCTCTCTCTCTCTCTCTCTCTCTCTCTCCATACGTGTGTGTGTGTGTGTGTGTGTGTGTGTGTGTGTGTGTACACATATATATATATATGTACAGGGGATTAGTTACAGGCTGTGGTCCAGCTAATGCAACAATGGCTGCCTGTGAACAAAAGGTCCAAGAATCCAGTAGTTGTTCTGTCCACAAAGCTGGATGGTCTTCAGAATATGCTGGAACACTGAAGACTGAAGATGTAGATCCTCCAATCAACAGATAGAAACTTTCTAGCTGAAAACTGTGTTTTGAGCTTATTCAAAAGGAAATACTCATAATTTTTCTACAATATCTAAAATAAACCCTGCAGCAGAGATTTTAAGGTGGCTACTCAGGGACTAAGATAGGAAGAGTTTCTACTTAGGAACTAAAATACTGGCTCTAATGCCAGTGAAGAAATAGACTTGCTATTTAGGGCAAGAGCAAGCAGGCAAAAAGTTAGACTTCTTTCTTGCATGTCTTTTATGTGGACTTCAAGCAGAAGTTATAGCCCAGATTAAAGGTGTGTCTTCCCATCTGAAAGGTCCAGATTAGAAGTGGATCTTCCCACTTCAAATGATTTAACTGAGTAAAAATTTCTCACAGGTAGGTACAGCCACTTGGGGGTTTTAGTTACTTCCAGATGTAGTCATGTTGATAACCAAAATATAAAATATCTACACACTGGGCATATACTGGGCCCTTCTCTTCTGTAGAAAATGCACTACTAATAACTTTGCTCAAATATATCTCACAATATTTCTTAATATGGCTCCAGTCAGAAACACACACACACACACACACACACACACACACACACACACAGCAGAAAGGGTGAAACTTATGTACCTTAGAATAATAAAGAACATGTTTCCAGCTCAAGAGCAAGTAGAGAGTTATTCCACTCTTCAGGGGTCTAAGTGTGGCTCCATCACCACTTAGAATAATAAAGAACGAGTTTCCAGCTCAAGAGCAAGCAGAGAGTTATTCCACTCTCCAGGGGTCTAAGTGTGGCTCCATCACCACAGTGATGAATATGCTGATCTCCTGCAGAGGTAGAAGGAGCCACATCCTCATATTAGAGATTCAGGGGATGGGCAAAGCAGGCAATCAGCTTTGTACAGCACAACTTGAAGATTCTCCAATCAACAGATAAAAACTTATAGCTAAAAAAATGTACTTTGAGTTTATTCAAAATGAAATACTCAGAATTTTTCTACAATATCTAAAAATAAACCCTGAAACAGAGATTTTAAGGTTGCTACTCAGGGTCTCAGATATTAAGCCCATAAAATACTATCTAAATTGGACCAATTCTGTGGTTGTTAGAATGAAATGTTCTTCCATAGTCTTGGACATTTGAACACTTGGTTCCCAGTTGATGTTGCTGTGTCAGGAGATTTAAAAGGTATGCCTTGATGAAAGAAATATGTCACTAGAAGCAGCCTTTGACAGTTTAAAGACTTATACTATTTCCTGTTGACTCTTTATGCTTCACATTTATGATTCAAGATGTGAACTCTGAGCTTTCTGCCTCTGACACCATGCCCACCACTTGCTGTCTTGGATCGCTACCATGATGGATTCTATCCCCGTGAAACCGTACAGCCAAATAAACCCTTCTGTAAGTTGTCTTGCTTGTGGTGTTTTATCACAGAAACATAAAAGTAACCAATTCAAGAGCTTTCTCTTTAGCCAAACTCTCCTGGCTGATAGTGATACTACTGGCTGTCACTGGCAATCTGTCTCTATCACTTGTTGTCTCATCCTTTTATGTGAGAGACAGTCTTCCTTGGTAAGGTGGCCTATACATTCTGAGAGAACANCCATAAAACAGGATTTTATCAAACATACGTTAATGGAAAAGTTAAGCGTGAAATTGATGACTTCACTCTTGAACACACACACACACACACACACACACACACACACACACACACACACACACACACGAAATGAGTGTTCCCGGCCCTGCTGTCTATTTGTTGTTAGTCTAGGAACAACACCCATGTGAATACCTCCCAATCTCAAGTGTAGTATGCAAACCACTGGGATGGGTGAGAGCCAGAGATGGTAACAGGGTAATTGGGTCCTTTAAAAAAAATCTCCAGAAAACTCTATGAAGGCAGGACAAATGGGCTGAATTGCAGGTGCCCTGCTGTCTCAGTGGTTCCCCCACAGAAGGAGCTACCTCCTAGGAAACAACTTACTATTTCAGAACTCAGATGCCTTGTTATATAACTGAAGCTACGGACACCAGGCTTTGGTTTTTATTTCAGCTTTCTTACAAACTGCAACATTGGATACAGGGAAAGTAGAGAGAACCTGAGAACTTTTCTCTTTCCTGTTCTGGACCAAATTATAAATATGCCAATTTCCTTTACCAGTTCCTGCCTCTCATTTTTTGTCAAGCAGGAGGAAGCAGTGAGAAACAAGCTGAGATTCTGGTAACTTCAGCTCCCTGTGCTGTGGTAAGAGGATCTCAAAACTATCTTGGTTTCATCTGACCTTCAGAGGACAAAGATTTCTCCTTGACCTGTCACATAGAGAACTTGTCTTCTATGTTCTTCCTAAAGTAGTATTCACATTTTCAGCTGAGCCATTTATCCTCTGTGAGTCATTGAACAAAATCCACAAACTCTTTGGACTTATTTTCTTTCTTGCAGATAGGAAAAACAACTGCTACAAAAAATTATTATGGAAGTTAGCAGAGATTGTGTGTGTGAGAATAAAAATGAACAACAGATGGAGTTCATGTAACCATTCTCCTCCTTTCCAAAAGGATAGCATCTTCATCTTTATGGTCCATCTTCCTCTGCTCTCCACCTTCTGGGGAGGATCCTGCTTTCCATGCTTCTTATAAAAATCCAACATAAAGGCTCTATGCCCCAGAATAGGGGAATGCCAGGGCCAAAGAGCAGGAGTGGGTGGGTTGGTGAGGAGGGGGGTGTATGAATAAGGGGGGATTTTCAGAGGGGAAACTAAAAAAGGGGATAACATTTGAAATATAAATAAAGAAAATATCTAATTAAAGAAGATCTACCGATGCATATAAATTCCTTTGTATAAGAAGTCAGTTCACAATCAGGTTGTTGCCAAGTATATCCATTTCAATTGAAAAGCACTAAGTAATTGAACTTTGTCCTGCCTTTCCCCCTTCCCCAGAAGAAACTAAATGTGGTTAAGGATATGGCTTACATGTTTTACCAGTGGGATGTGAAATGGTTTGCAACTGAACAATCTAGACCAGTAGTGGTTCTCAACCTTCCTAATGTTGCAACCCCCAACCATAAAATTATTTTCAATGTTATTTTATAATTGTAATTTTGCTACCTTATGAATCATGATGTAAATATTTTTAGTGATAGAGTTTGCCCAAGTGGTCATGACCCACAGGTTGAGAACCACTGACCTAGATGGTTTTGTGAAATCCTATGTCATGTACAAAACCAAAATATTAAAATCTTACCTTTTATGATGGGTGTTGAGTAAATTTCTCCCCAAACTCCCTTAGCTATCTGGTGCTAAGGGAGTTAGTTATGTTGATGGCTTTCACATGACAAAGTACTGTGGCCTGCTTAGCTTTGTTTCAGTTGCCAAGTTGTTCTCCTTCACTTTGCCCTCACTCTGCAGCATTGGCAGGTGAGAACCCCACCTCTCACCCATTTGAATACCAAGTTTCTTCTTTCTGGTTGTGATACCCTTTCACCAAACACAGTTAGGGTGCTTAACTTAGTGGGGCTTGGTTGCTGTCATTTTGTCTTGTTTTAAAGGATGTAGAAATGCAGACAGCCTGATGCGATTGCGTTCCTTCCTCTGCTGTGTCTTTCCAGAGTAAGACCAGTGCCACCAGAGCATTCATTTCTCTGTATAGTCATGCTTGGTTTTATTCTTGATAACTTCTGTGATGATCACTGCACAGTGCATTAAAATAGATGAGTGTATCATTTTTAACTTCGTTTCTCAGCCCTCTACAGGCTGTGTCTGCTGCTTAAGGCTTAAAATCTAAGTGGTAATGACCTATACAATAAAATAATGCATGTTCATGGTTCTCTCTGAATGAAATTTCTTAGTATATTAGAGACTTTTTTTTCCTTTCTACAAGATAGTAAATATACCTCATTGGAAGACTGGAGGTCTCAGAAAAGAAACATATTCCCAAGCAAGTTAGGGGTCAGCTTTTAACCTTAACAGTGGGTCCAACACAACTCTCACCTACCCATCGTGTAATCCAGAAAGCAAAAGACCTCATTTCATTACTTGCTCCCCTCTGTTCAAAGACTACAGAGAACAGTGGTGTAACTAAAATATTGAGCTCGTTCACAAGGTTACAGTAGGCTGTTCCCATTCTCTGATTTATTCGTAACATTTCATTCTGTCCTTTATAAAAAATAAACTTTGAAAAAGTAAAAATGACTTCCTGTTTCATCTTCCTTCAAGTATCAAAGAGTGGTCCTGAGCCTGGGATCACGGTGTGCCCTCTCATGGTTCCCTCTCTAGAACTGACCTGAAGCTCTGTTTTCAAGTGACCTTTCATTGTTTTGTATAACTTAAATGTGTTCATCTGCGTAATAAAGAAATCATTTCCCAGAAGGTAGATTAGAGTTCCTACTCTTCCTTGACAACAGTTTTCTGCAGTTTTTAAATGATGAAAATGGAGAGAGGAACGTTCTCTGCCCTCCCTACATGGGGAGGTGGGTTCTGTGAACACTGAAACTACTTCTCATAGTCTTCGACAACTGGTCTTAGGCATTGACTGTTCTCAAGTAGTTCCAATACAGATTTGTTCTTTGTCTCCTGTATATCTGCTGCCATCTGGGACTCATCAAGACAGATGAAAATTCCACTCCTCCACCTGTTAGAAAGGTCACTCGAGATGAACACTGGATGAGGTTAAATGTGCATGAGATAGCTATCAGTGCCATTAAGGAAAAGAGGAATAAAAAAAAAATTATTCTGAAATTACTGAGCCATTCTCCAAGGGAAGTGTCACAGGTATGAAACACCTGGAAAGAAGGGCCCTCAATAGAAGTATTGGCTTCATCAGATCAGCTTGTGGGCATGTGTGTGTATGTATGTGGGTCTTGCCTGCTAAATGATTTAAGGAGGTATATTCCACTGTGGGTGGTGCTACTACTAAGCAAGTGGCTGGCCCTGGACTGTCTAAGAAGGATGCCTGGCTGTAGGATGGAGCAGGCCAGTAAGCACCCCCCCCCATGGTTTCTGCTTCAGTTTCTACCTTGAGTTTCACCCTGGATCCCCTGGATGATGGATTATGATCTACAAGCTAAAATCAACCCTTTCCTTGGTCATGGAAAGCTAACTAGAACAACAGACAAACATGAACAGCAGGCACAGGCTAGGGCTGGAGTGTGCCCAAATATTACAAGGAGGCCAAGGTCAGAAAATGAAGCTATAGCAGTCTTTTGTGACTGGCAGTTCCCTGAAATCCAAGAGGAAAAGAAGATATAAGGTTGAATAAAAGATTATTCATTTTTTTCAAGCTTTCTCAACCCTTCCTGTATTTGAGGTCTCTGAACTGTCCAGGGGACACTTTAGCACACACCTGGCACTTTCTCCATAGTCCCTAAGCTCGAGGCAGTTGATTCTAAGAGCAGCTACTATATATCTATTTCTTCTAAGTGTGATGCTCTAATGAAAGGCAGTGGGCATCTATTTTGGTTTTCCTTACTCCTGGCTGTGTTCTTAATTGCTTAACGATGGCATCTCATTGACAGCTGCAAAGCTGCTGAGATCACACCAGTCTCACTAAAATGAAACAGGCTGGCATCTGAAGGGATCTTTCCTGCCCTTCTGGACTCTGCATTTTTCAGTCTATGCTCATCTGTGCCCTACTTTCATGACCTAGCTCCTATGGGAAGAGGCTGAATTACAGGAATTCCTATTGGATATTTCTCATCTCTGATGATGCCTTAGGACCACAAAGCAGGGACACAGATTCAGCCCTCAAAGCAGGGCCTCATAAGGAAGGTAGAGAAGTGGAGGTGATAGTGTGCCAGTGCCTACATCGGCTTTGTCCATCAACTAAAACAAGGAAGTGAGAGCCATACATTCCAGAATTTTTAGGAGAGTCCATTCTCAGATCTAATTCTTACTGCAGTGTGTGTGTGTGTGTGTGTGTGTGTGTGTGTGTGTGTGTGTGTGTGTGTGTGTGTGTGTGTGTGATTAGAGAATACTGTTTATCACTTTGATTTTGGGAGAAGAAAAATAGTCTAGTAAGGATGGTGGGAAGGGATATTTGTACAATGTTGTTGGGAATATAAATTAATATAGCTATATGGAAAACAATATAAATGAAGATTCCTCAAAAAATTAAAAATAGAACTGCCAGTGATCCAGTAATATCACTTCTGAGTACATATCTAAAAAATAAAATAAAAATCAGTGTGTCAAAAAGATATCTGCACTAGCTTGGTCTTCATGCAGGCTGTCCCTGACTCTCTTGCCTGCCTGTGAATCTCCTAACTGGGCTGCCTCATCTAGCCTCAGTGGGAGAGGGTGTGCCTAGTCCTGCAGTGACTTGATATGCCAGAGTGGGTTAGTACCCAGGGAGGGGAAGGGGAGGGGAAAGTAGGGGAGGAACTGTATGAGCAGTGTACTGAGAGGAGGGGGCTTGTGATCTGGATATAAAGTGAGTGAGTGAATAAATAAATAAATAAATAAATAAATAAATAAATAAATAAATGAGAGAGAGAGAGAGAGAGAGAGATCACTGCACTTCTGTGTTCATTCAAGTACCATTCACAATCGAGAAGAGGGAGAACAACACATGTGTCCTTCAACTAATTACTGGATAAAGAGAATATGGTACAACATCAAATACTTTAAAGCCATTGAAAAGGAGTAAAGTCCTGTCACTTGTGACACCATTGAGAAAACTGGGGATAGATCATGGCAGTAAGTGAAATAAGCCAAGCTCAAAAAGTGAAGGAACAGATATCACTCCTATGTGGGATTTTAAAAGGTAATTTCATAGAAATTATTACCAGAAGCTGAAGAGAAAGTCTGAGGGGAAGGATGGGGAGAAGTTACATATGAGCATTTAGTGATAGATGATGGTGCATGTGTGGAAGTCAGCAGACAACCTGCTGGAGTCACTTCTCATTCCATTATGTGGGTCCCATGCCTTCAAGTCCCCGGGGTATTAATGTTGCTACAAAACACAGTTCTGCTGCCAAATCCAACCTTTGTAGACTGTGTGTAGTGTACTGTGTTCTCTTCCTCTGAATTACTCAGCTGATAATTTCTTGTCACCCATTCTGTCCAGTGCTGAAGGTCATAAGAAGGAACTGCTTCTTCATCAAATACCTGGCCACCACAGTAGAGCAGGTAGAGCAGTTTCAGTGACCCAGCTGGTGCATGGAGGACTGAAGGAGGTAGATTTCTTTATTCCTTCTGGCTGCTGTCTGGAGTCCTGACCTAGTTTGACCCTGGCTTTGGGTTTAATCCCTGTCAGCTCTTTCGAGTGTTGCATCCAATAGCTCTGGAAGGCCTTGGGAAGCCTCTTGGATTGAGTGATCATATGACAGAAACCCTATGTGATAAGCAGTGTAAAATCTACCCATTTCTTGGGCTCAGTGTTCCTCCTGGAAGGTCACTTATATGAGATAGCTGACAAGACAGCCCAGACCTCAGTTATCTCTCTCCCTCTAGAGCAGTGTTTCTCAACCTGTGTGTTACAACCCCTTTGGGGGCCAAAACCTTTCACAGGGGTCACCTAAGACCATCAGAAATCACAGATATTTACATTGCAATTCATAATAGTAGCAAAATGACAGTTATTAAGTAGCAACCAAATTAGTTTTATGGTTGGGGGTCTCTTAGGTACATATTAAATGGACACAGAAATAGGAATGTTGAGAACCACTGCCTTAATGGGGTCTACACCTGTAGGAAACCTCCCAATTTCCCAGGCTTAGCTTGACTATAAGCTGGGAGTGATCTTGGTCCTTTATTCACTTTATCTTCTCATCAAGGTCCTTCATGTACCAATGGCAGTCAAGAAGGACTTTGTAGATTCTGTTGCTCAGCAAACTAGAAATGTTATGTTAGGTCCTTACTCAATTGCCTCCAACTGCAAAACTAAAAATGATGGGTTACAATGTTTCCCCCTGTGAACCTGTGGTCAGAGTAAATCTTCTACTTATGCAGGTGGCCTCTTTTGCCCTCTCTTGGAGTCTTCCTTTGGCAGCAAAGCAGGGGATTGCTCTGTGCTGTCTTTTCTTGTCTCCCCCAATATATGTGTGTCTATATATTGTCACGTATACTGTGCCTTTACTCTCTCAGTCTCTGAGAGTCTAAATAACCGATTTGGTTCTCTTCTTCTGTTCCATAGCCACCACTGTGGTTTAGATGCCTATTTGGTTGTTCTCTCAGCCTTTGCTGCACAACCCTTTCTCTTGCTCAACTGACACTGGAGTGACGTTTCTAAAAGGATCAGGCATTTTCTTGTTTATAATCTTTAAGGTTCTGTTCCTTTCAGGATGAAAATTTTTCCACTTAGCTCACAAGGCCCATCAAAGTCCACTAGCTAATTGCAGAACTACAGACGAGCTGCTTGGCCATTCTGTGTCTTAGTTCCCATCTCTTGTAAAATAGATAAACAAATAGCACATCAGTATGTGATTGTTGTGAACATTGGATAACACTAGGAATCTAAAATACTTAAGCAGCGCTTAGCACACAGAACGTGAGCTGGTTCTGTTATACTGTCTGGCATATAGGTAGCACAAAGCTACAATAACCAGCATCCTTTTCATCTCACAAGGCTGCACCTTCTTCCTAAACAGTGTTACTAACTAGAGACCAAGCATTCACATGTCTGAGACTATGGCGGACATTATATTTACATTACCACCACACAGCTTTTTATTTTACTTTTTAATTGGGGTGTTTGTGTCAGAGATCAATTTTGTGATGTTGACTAGCTTCTATTTCTACACGTGTTCCAGTGGTCAAACTAGGGTTTCAAGGCCTCTGTGGTATGTATTTGCCCACTGAGCCATCTCTTGCAGGCCCAGTGTTTTAAAAAGGATAGCAGTAATGTGATATAGTCCAATGAGGTAGGGTATTCATCTATGTTGGAGTTTTTAAAAATTCTTCAAATAACATTAAGTGAAATATTAGTCAGGGTCCTCTTCAGCAACAGTTCTCAACCTGTGGGTCACGACCCCTTTGGAAGTTAAGTAACCCTGTCACAGGGGTTGCTAAAGACCATCAGGAAACACAGAGGTTTACATTACAATTCAGAAAAGTAGCAAAGTTACAGTTATGAAATAGCAAAGAAAATAATTTTGTGGTTGTGGTCACCACCACATGAGGGACTGTATTTAAGAGTAGCAAAGTTAGGAAGGTTGAGTCATTGCTGTAGAAGAACAAAACAGATAGTGTGTGTGTGTGTGTGTGTGTGTATTACATACATACATTAAATTTATTAAATCAGCTAACATGAAAATAGTAAGAACAGTTGTCTCATACCAGGTTGAAAACATGGGAGTTGGTGCCTCAACAGTCCCAATCTGTCATCCAAAAACTGGGAAGTTTCCTGGAAACCAGGGGTCCTTAGTCAATTATAGAGGCCTGGGAAACACTGTTCCTGATATTAGTGAAGGAGTCATCACCATAATAATCAACACCATCACCACAATCATCATCATTACCACCATCATCATCACCATCATCACAATTATCACCAGCAGCAGTAGCAGCAGCAAGATGAATCAAATTAGCATCAAGAGGGAAGACCAACCAAGCAAAAAGGTGAACCATCTTCCTCCTGATAGGCACTTCCTTATCTGAGCTACTAGCAGAATGTCTCACACACACACACACACACACACACACACACACACACACGCACGCACGCACACACTTGAGGTTGATCTCCAACATCAACTAACAATCCTGCAGCTGAGAATCTCTACCCAGATGAGAATTTGTGTCAGTTTGACATTAAAACCAGCTATCACAGTGGATGTCAAGTTTCATACCTCTGGACCTATTTTTATTACAAGAGGTATTTCAACTGGCAAAGCATCTAGAAACGTTTCATAATTAAGCTGGAACATTGGAGTAAAATCAATGACAAAAAGGCAGCATAGCTATAAAAAGAAATAAGATGTTGATGCATGCTACATGTCAAATGAAAGATGACAGACAAAAAACCATATATTATATTAATTCACTTTTATGGAATGTCTACTATAGACAGATATGTGCAGATGGAAAGTATGTTAGGGCCATGGAAACAGAGAGGGATTTCCAATGAGTTTCTTTGGTGGCTGATAAAAATGTGCTAGAATTAGAGGATGTTGTGGGTGTATAACCTTGTGAATATATTAACATCACTGCACTGTACATTTTATATGGGTCACTTTTATGGGATGTTGAATTATGTCACAATAAAAATATGTGAAAAAAAGTGATATACCAAAAATAATTATCAGGAATGGGGGAAAACAACACATGTCATTTATCATTGCTATTAAAGGACCCACAAATAAAATTATATTTTCAAAGTATGAAGGATTATATCACCAGCCACATAATGGCATCTATAAAGCATTTTTATATTTCTTTTCCTCCAGTTTCCCAGAAGTCATCACTGCATCGTTGCTCTCATTCACGGGCTCCAATGACTACAACTGTCAGCTGATATTATGCTTTTGTTTTAAGCTCTCAAATTTCTTTAAATAATTTCTTTTGGTTTTATTATGGTTCCAATTTATTTAGTTCATTCATTAAGACATTAAAACCTATGTTATTTTTAGCTAAACTCAAGCATTCTTTTGACCAATAATTTTACTTTTGAGATAGATGTTTATAACTATCTATGCTGATGCTACAGATGTGATATTGTTGGCGATATTTTCTGCTTATTTGTATTTACCATTCTCATATAACTTCCTAGTACTGATCATTATAAATGTCAGTTGGAAAGAGGAATAAACTAAGACATTCTGTAGACAAGAGAAAATTGTAGTGGTGTTTTTCCTTTAATCTCTTTCTCAAAGATAACCAAAGCTGAGAGGTCGTGTGTAGGCTACAGCTCTCAAATTTCTGTGCTTCAGAGTGTTTTGAAATACAGCTATTCTAGGACACAGAGTTGAAGAGCTTTAATACATAGGGCAGCAGTAATTATACTTCAGTTCGACTATCTAATGTCTCACAGTCTCCATATAAGTCCAGTTGGTTGCACTCTTGCACAGAATCCTGGGGAGGGGACTCGGGATTTCCTTGTCTGTTCTCTTTTGCATGTTTAAAGACAAGGGCTATACTACATTTGAGTAAACTCTCATAATCCATATGTTCTAAAATGTTTCCATTGTGTTTCTGTCCATCATAGCTCTTCAGCAACCCTGAGATGACATCACCAACCTCCTCCATAGCTATTTCTTTAACTTCCAGGAGGTACATATTCACCTCGTTGCCTCAGATGGTAGACTTGACTCATTATATATGGCTTCTCTATTAGTTTCTAAAAACCAGAAACCACTGAGCAGTGGTGGTGCACGCCTTTAATCCCAGCACTTGGGAGACAGAGGCAGGCAGATTTCTGAGTTTGAGGCCAGCCAGGGCTACAGAGTAAGTTCCAGGACAGCCAGGGCTATACAGAGAAACCCTGTCTAGAAACCTCCGTATCCTGCCCCCCTCACAAACCCAGAAACCAATCCAGGACTGTGTATCAGTTAACCTCAACGGCCATACCAGAATAGCACAGATTGCATGACTTAAACAAGAGACCCTCATTTCTGACAGTTTTAGGACCCAGGCAGACTCAAAGTGGCAAGACTTCCTGGCTTTCACATAGTGATTTTGTCTATGACATCACATAGCAGGAAAAGCTCTCTTTTCTTTATAAGGCCACCAACCCTATTAAAATTGAGGCCTTATCGTTGTGACATTATTTAACCTTTGTTATGTTGTCATGTATGTACACTGAGAGTAGGGCTTCCAGCATTGTGAAATGTGGGGAGAAGGCACAGTTTAATCTATAGCATTTTATTCCTGGACCTCAAAATTGATTTCCTACTCACATGCAAAATATGCCAGTTTCAGCCCCAAAGCTTCAAAGATCTCAACTCATACCAGCATCACCGCTTAAGTCTATAGCCCATAGCACATAAGTCAGGCACGAGTGAGACTAGAGATACAGCTTATCCTAAAGTAAAATTCCTTTTGAGGTTTGAGCCCATGAATCCAAAAAAACAAGGCATCATCTACAGAATTATAACTGTGGACAGAGTAAGGTAAGTACTTGCATTCTCAATGAGAGAAGCTATACAAGAGAAAAGGATGCAAGATTGCAAATGCATTAGTCATTTTTCTCATCACTGTGACAAAAGGGAGAAACAACTGAAAGGAAAAGTCTATTTGGGCTCATGGTTTTCACCAGTGTAGTCTATCATGGCAAGGGAAGCAAAACTATCAGAGAGTTACAACTATAACAGCCAGAAACTGGGCTGGGCTATTTATTACATTCAGAAGACTGTCCCTAATGACTAACTTCTCCTAGCCAGGCCCCACCTCTTTGAGGCTCCACATTCTCTAAAAGTAGTAATACCAACTGAAAACCAGGTAGGAGCTAGGGGGTCAGGGAGACCCAGTGAATTCTAAGCATAACATCAAGTCCTAAAGCTAGCAAGGAAAGTGCAATTAGTTCTTAAGGCTTGGGAATAGTTCTCCTTGATTAAAATTTCCATCTATCAGGCCCGTGAAGATGGCTTACCCTTGAGGCACTAGATGGAGGCACACTTACCTACATCCGCAAAAGAAAAAACCAAAGAGGATTCAATCTTGTCCTACAGGGTTGTGGTGGGCATGACCTTTGGTTGACCTTCACAGTTCTTTCTCCAGAAGGATAAAGTAGGCTCACAATCAAATGGGTTTTATCATCTGACCCATAAGACCTAAGAAGTCTGACAGTCCTCCTTAACATTTCCTCAGTGCCTGTCATAGATAGGGTTTTATTAATTGATGAGACACCATGACCAGGGCAACTCTTATAAAGGAAAACATTTGATTTGGTGTTGGTTTACAGTTTTAGAGGTTTAGTTCATTATCATCATGGTGGGAAGCATGGCATTGTACAGACAGACTTGGTGCTGGAAGAGCTGAGAGTTCTACATCTTGATCCAAAGGCAGCGGGAGGAGACTGTCTTCCACAGACAGTAAGGAGGAGGCTCTATTCCACAGGCAGCCAGGAGGAAACTCTGGATCACATTGGTCAGACTAGAGCATGTATATGAGACCTCAAAGCCCCGCCTCCACAGTGACACACTTCCTGTAACAAGGTTACATCTCCTCTAATAAGGCCCCATCTTCTAATAGTGCCACTTCCTATGGGCCAAGCATATTCAAACCATCACAATACCCAACTGATAGTCCTGACATGCCTTTGCCATTCTCTTTTGAATAGTCTTTCACTTCATGCAGTTTGAACATGATGAGGATTTCCTGTGACTTTATGTTCTGGTTCCTCACAACCTCATCTTTGTTCTTCTATGTTTCACTATAGTTAACAGGAATCAGGCTACGTCTTCAGCACTTTTATGAGGAAATGTCTCAGGTAAATAAATATCTAATTTCATGACTTACCACTCTATCCCCCACAATGTATTAGAATACAATACAGTCAAGTACTTTGTCCCATTATAATAAGGACCACCACCATTCCAATTTCCACAGGCAGGCTTATTGTTCTCATCTGGGCCCTATACAGGTGAGTTCTTGTTACATTTCATAGCTACATTTCACCAACATGATGTTTAGAGAGAAGCAAATTCTTTAATCTTTACCCATTGTCCAAGCGGCTTCAGTTGATAGCAGTACCCCACTCTTTGATACCAAATCTGTAATAATGAAGGTTTTCCAAAGAAATAGAATCCACTTCATTTTTTACACATATGTTTATGTATATAGTTCAAGTTTTACATTTGCATGTATTTGTAGAGTTATGTGAAGAAATTTATGAGAAATTGGTTCACACAGTTATAAGAAATCTCAGCTGTGGAGTCTCTGACTCTGGAGACCCAAGAGGTCTGACAGTATGGTTCCAATTATAGAAGAACCCATGGTGAAAGTTCTCATCTGAAAGCTAGTTCAAGACCCAAGAACTAATACTCGGCTTAGATAGAAAGCTGGCATTCCAGCTGTGCTTTAGAAGGGTGGTCCCCTTGTTCTGTTTGGGCTTTCAGCTGGTTGGATAAGGGCCATTAACATTAGAGAAGGCTGCTACTGTACTCAGGCTACAAGTTCGAACATTAATGCCACTAAAGCACATTCTTACAGTCACAGAGTAAAGTCTGACTAAATATCTGGGCATAGAGTGACCTAGTCGTGTTGACACATAAAACTTACCATCATACTTTCAGGGCACATAACATGACAGGTGGGTCACAAGATGCTGACAGGCCTGATAGAAGAAAAATGGGATAGATATACAAAAGGGAAATGGTTTTAGATGTCTATGCTCCTATGCTGCTGAGGCTCCTGGACCAGAAGCACTTGCGACAGTGCTATCTCCCTAGGGCAATGTTCTTTCAAAATCATGTACTACCATGCCACAAATGAATCTTGCCATTGTGCTGGATGATAGACACAGCTGTGGTCCATTTTTTTCTTAAATGATCATTTTCTCTCATCCTTTTTAAGATCCTTCTTTAATGAAATTTTTGAGACCATCAAGTAGAAAATGACAACTTGCTCTATATTGAATAGGATCAAGCATGCAACTTTGTTTCACCTGCAGACATTGTAGTGGCAAGGTTAATCCTTCATTATGTGACAGGATACATCTATACATCATTGGCACATGAGGACTTTTACCACAATCATTGAGAGTCCTGAGAAGCCGATCATTGTAAAGATGGCATTAAGTACAGTGAAGAAGATATCTATCCGCACTTGGTTTCAAGGAATTCATGACAGGGGAATGAGACTTACATGTAAAAACTGTAAAATAAAATGAAGTTCTTCAGGGTCCACAAAAGTGGGTATCACAAATGTTTGGGAAGGGTTTTTGTAGAAAGTGGTTGTAGAGCTGACATTTGGAAGATGGCTTGGAGCATGCAATGAGAGGTACTACAAGGGAGGTAAAACCATTCAGTGGAAAAAGAACAGTATTTTCAACAAATGGTGCTGGCAGGACTGGCTGTTATCATGCAGAAAAATGCGAATTGACCCACTCTTATCTCCTTGTACAAAGCTTAAGTCTAAGTGGATCAAAGACCTCCACATAAAACCAGAGACACTGAAATTTATAGAGGAGAAAGTGGGGAAAACCCTTAAAGATATGGAAACAGGGGAAAAATTCCTAAACAGAACAGCAATGGCCTGTGCGGTAAGATCAAGAATTGACAAATGGGACCTTATAAAATTGCAAAGCTTCTGTAAGGCAAAAGACACAGTCAGCAAGACAAAAAGGCCACCAACAGATTGGGAAAGGATTTTTACCAATCCTAAATCTGATAGGGGAATAATATCCAACATCTACAAAGAGTTAAAGAAGCTGGACTCCAGAAAAACGAATAACCTCATTAAAAATGGGGTACAGAGGTAAACAAAGAATTCTCAACTGAGGAATTCCGAATGGCTGAGAAACATCTGAAAAAATGTTCAACATCCTTAATCATCAGGGAAATGCAAATCAAAACAACACTGAGATTCCACCCCACACCAGTCAGAATGGCTAAGATCAAAAATTCAGGTGACAGCAGATGCTGGTGAGGATGTGGAGAAAGAGGAACACTCCTCCATTGCTGGTGGGATTGCAAGCTTGTTCAACCACTCTTGAAGTCAGTCTGGCGTTTTCTCAGAAAATTGGACATAGTACTACCAAAAGATCCTGCAATACCTCTCCTGGGCATATACCCAGAAGATGTTCCAACTGGTAAAAAGGACACATGCTCCACTATGTTCATAGCAGCCTTATTTATATAGCCAGAAGCTGGAAAGAACCCAGATGTCCCTCAACAGAGGAATGGATACAGAAAAGGTGGTACATTTACACAATGGAGTACTATTCTGCTATTTTTAAAAAATGAATTTATGAAATTCTTGGGCAAATGTATGTATCTGGAGGATATAATCCTTAGTGAGGTAACCCAATCACAAAAGAAGTTATTGGATATGCGCTCACTGATAAATGGATATTAGCCCAGAAACTTAGAATACCCAAGATACAATTTGCAAAACACAAGAAAATCAAGAAGGAAGACCAGCGTGTGGATACTTCATTCCTCCTTTGAATAGGAAACAAAATACCCATGAAAGACAAAGTTTAGAACTAAGATGAAAGGATGGACCATACAGAGACTAACCCACTGGGGGATCCATCCTATAATCAGTCACTAAACTCAGACACTATTGCATAGGACTGCAAGTGTTTACTGAAGGGACCCTGATATAGCTGTCTCATACAGAAGTGGATGCTCACAGTCATCCATAAGAGGGAGCACGGGGCCCACATTGGAGAAGCTAGAGATAGAACCCCAGGAGCTGAAGGGATCTGCAACCCTAGAAGAGGAACAACAATATGAACTAACCAGAACCCCCAGAACTCGTGTCTCTAGCTCCATATGTAGCAGAAGATGGCCTAGTCGGCCATCATTGGGAGGAGAGGCCCCTTGGTATTGCAATCTTTATATGCCCCAATATAGGGGAACTCCAGGGCCAAGAAGTGGGAGTGGGTGGGCAGGGGAACAGGGCGGTGGGAGGTGGGAGGGAACTTTCGGGATAGCATTTGAAATGTAAATTAAGAAAATATCTATTAAAAATTTGAAAAAAAAAGAGAGGCATGGCAGTGAGGCATAAGAGGTGGTGACAGAGAAGATTGTGTCTGCAAGTTGAGTAGTTATATCAGAAAGGGTTGAGATGGGTTTTTGTTGTTGTTGTTGTTGTTGTTGTTGTTGTTGTTAAAAAAACTGAATGGCTTCTTTACTCCTGCTTTTATATAATTTTTAATAGCATTTATAATCATGGCTGTAGTGATAAAAATGAATTAGGACTATAGATGTATAGCTTTGTTCTTGCCCACAAGCTTTAGATATATGGGATGGAATATAAAACCACAGGCTTAGAGGGCATGGAGATTACACTTGCAAAATGCCTGTGGAAGCCCTATGGGAGGAATGGGATGCTGAAGCAGACAGGGTAACTAGGGACATCATAGAGATGCTGAAGCAGACAGGGTAACTAGGGACATCATAGGGATGCTTCAGGTGCTTCACCATGTCTTTCTGTTGGTCGGTTTGTTTTTTTGAGACAGGGTCTCACTATGTAACTTTGGCTGTTCGGGAGCTCACTTTGTTGATCAGGCTGACTCACAGAGATATGGCTGCCTCTGCCTCTTGAGTGCTAGGATTGAATGTATGGGTCACACTAGTGAGTCTTTTCCAGCTCCCATCACTGAGTTATGATCCTCCTAAAATTGGTTAACTGGACTCTGCTTCCGTTTTTTGTATTTAATAGTTTGGTTTCTTTCACGTCCTAATATGCATGTTTCCAAAGTCGTTAAAAAGACCCAAGTAGATTCTAAATTCCACCCTCTTTCAGCAGATCTCAGCCACAAGGTAGTCCCAGTGTACAAGGCATTGCCACACAGGAAGGGGTTACTTGCTTTGGTTACCATAGTGATTAAATGATGCAACTAGTGTTTAGTATTGCTGCAAGTATTCCTGGAAGTCTTACAATTCTTGGGATATTTTAGCAAAAGATTGTCTCACCCAAAATAATAGCAATATCCCTTTTTGATATCTTTATGAGCTTAATAAACAAACTCAAGCATTTCAGCAGAATGAACCAAAATTATTTCTCTCCACAGTATTGCATGGTGTTTTGCACTTACAGTTTTGGATTAGGAAGCAAGAGGATCTTGCTGATATAACAATCAATTTGTGATCTAATGTTTTAGGCTGCTTCCTGCTGCTGTGACAAATAACTGTGTCTAAGTAATCTTTGAAGAACACAGATTTATTTCTCAGAGTTCTAAAGTCTGGGGAGTCTATAAGGATGCCAGGAGAAGGGGGTATCACAATGCAAGACAGAGCAAGAATACTAGCTCATCATTTTTTTCATTTTTTTTTTCTTATGCAGTTATCAGTGTGCCTTCATGGAGACACTATCCTTATGACCTTACCCAGCCCTAATTACCCACTCCAAATACCACTAACGTATGAACTTAGATTTAGTTTACAAAATAGGGGCTTCTGGGGGACACATCAAACCACAACACTCGGGAATCCAGACCTAGATCCCCAGGTTAATCAACTGCCTACTCCGTGCGCTGCTCACCTCACTAGGGCTTCAAAAGCATTCCGAAAAAATCACTGTTCTCTGTCATCAGCCTCTGACCCTGTTTCCCTTCTCATAAGGTTGCAAAAAAAAGTTCTACACAGAACAAATTATAGCAAAATGAGAACAAAAATATCATTCCGTGAATGGCTGGGAAAATGCCCTATAAAGCAAGGACAGTCTTTTTAAGAAGTCTGGATTGGAGACAGGTTTATATTAGGCAGCCTATTCTGAGTTTTCCATCTGACTAGGTCTGCACCCTTACCTCCTATATAAGTTTTCATACTCCCATGAATATAGCTTTCTGAGTGTCTAGCATGTGTGTGTGTGTGGGGGGGGACAGAGACAGATAGAGACAGAGATAGAGAGTGCCACAGAGAAGAAAGCAGACAGACAGACAAAGAGAGAGTGACAGAGACAGTCTGAGTGAACATTAAGTAGTCAGTGTGGTACAGACACATACACACAGAGACAGAGACAGAGAGGGGGAGAAGAGAATAAGTAGTTGATGTGGTAGTAATAAATCAAGGTGATCCTTCTATCAGCAGGTAGACAATTCTAGATAGATACAGAGTAGAGAAAAAGAAAAACCTGACTGATATTACACAAAATAGACACCCTAGACCATCAGCATCCTGCGACAACAGGTTTGAGCGTCTCATAAGGCTTTGTGAGCCAGTTGAATGCCTGTGTCCATGTCTTTTGATCCCTGTTGAAAGGCATTACTAACATGAAATTTCATATAGTCATAATGCGTAGATGTATGGTTTGGGGGATTATTGGGGTTATATTAGGTGTTTATGGTGGAGCCCCATCACTGAATCCTGGAAGCTCTTCAAGAACAAGAGAGAATAAACAGATGTTTGTACCCTCTCTCTATTGCCACATAATGCCATGTTCCACTCTGTGACTGTAAGGAGAAAAAAAAAAGCCATGTTTATAATGTTAACCTGCCTCAGGTATTTCATTGAAGTGATAAAAAAATAATTAAAACTTGATGACAAGGAAGAGAGTATTACCATAATCTAAAAATGTGGGGGAGGATTGGGAACTGGGTATACTGGCAGAGGTTGGGTGATTTTAGAGGATAAGTTAGAAAAGGCCTAAAATGTTGAAATGAGAACACTGTATATCATTCTGGTGAGGGCTCAGAGGACGAGAAATCTATGCAAGAGGCTGGGACACGCTCCTCCTCAGCTCTTGAAAATGTCATGCTAACACATTCTCAGATGCAGCTGTTAGAAACCGGAGTAAAAATCACTCTTGTCACAATCTCACAAAATGCTCTGCCTAAACCCTATCCATGCCCTAGAACTTTAAGTAAGGCTGACTCTATTCTGATGCTGTAATATGTCTGACAGAGCAAACAGGTAAATAAAAGCAAGCATCTTTGCTTGGTTATAGTAGGATTAGGGAACCATGTCAGGACTCCGGCAGAATGTGTAATTAAAAGAAAACAGAGTGGAAAGATTTGGAAAAGTCACCACCTGGCCTGGGAAGAAATGAAGAAAAAGTGAGGGTTGCCACAGAGAAGCTGCTTGCTAAAGAGATTAGCTGCATAAAAAGAGAGCCAGTGCTTTGCATCACAACAAGGAAAAGACACTGAGGGCATCTCCATACTTGCACCTCCCTTCACAGGCACAGAGCATCTGGAGATTTTTCCTGTGAAATCTCAAGGCACTCAGAAGGGATTTTAAAAGAGTTATTTCATAGTTACCTATCTCTGTGTGTAAGTACCCACAGAACCTAGACTAGGGTGTCAGATGCCCTAGAGCTGGAGTTACAGAGGATTGTGGGTGCTGGGAACCAAACTGGGCAAGAGCAGCAAGAGCTCTTAACCACTAAGTCTTCTTTCCTGCCCCCAAGAAAGGGCTTTCTACTGGAGATCATTGTTGCTCAAGGATTCTGACAAAACACCACAGGACCTCTGCAGGCTTGACTCATGTGGGCCCAGATGTGGCTTCTCTTGGTGGTAAACTTTTATGGTATTCACATAAGAAAAATATAAGTTCTGGCATTACAGAAGTCATAGGAATTTGGCAGAAGCCTACTATAGTTGGAACTTCTGCAGGGGAAACTCAATGAGACTTTGCCTGTAAATACAGACTCAATCAAGGAAGGTAGCCCTATTAATGAAATGAAAGACCAGTCCTGGATGTGCAACTCTACAGAACAGCCATGGGTACTGGGGTCAGACCCATGCCAGGAATAGGCTACCCCAAGCTTTGAAGCCCAGCCTGTGCTACACTGTGCACAAGATGCTGTCTTAGAGCCTCAGGATTTAACATCCTCTTGCTGGATGTTAGTCTTGCTTTTAGAGCTACTATTCCTTTCTATTTGCCTATTTCTCAATAATTCATTGAGTCATCACTGGATTTGATTGCTTGTTTATTATCTGTTTGGCCCCTGTCTCCTACCCTGTGGGGTCTCTAGTACTTAGAACAAGTGACCTCTATAAATCTCCGTTGACTGAAGAAACTAAGCAGGTCATCCCCAAGGGGGAAGAGAAGGTGTTGCTCTGAGCATTTGTAAGGAAATCTTAGCATTTGTTCTAAATGGCACAAACATAGACTAATCTGATGACTCGCCTCATGCTCCTGATCTTTCTCTCATGCGTGAATCCTGGGGCATCCATCATGGATCTTGCTGCCTTTTATATTTACAGATGAGTTGCTGTGGTTCTAACTTTAGGAATGATTCCCTCTAGGATGGGTACGTGTGTGTGTGTGTGTGTGTGTGTGTGTGTGTGTGTGTGTGTGTGTGTGTGTGTATGTATGTATGTATGTATGTATGTATGCATGTATATTAACCGCCCTTTTCCTTTTCTTGGGATCTCTTTGTTGGGTATGTTATTAAGTGCGGTCCATGAGTATTTAGAAGAAAATACAAGCATGTCATCATTTTAGGCTTAAGAATCCCCTAAACAATTGTAGGAGATGCTTACAACATCTGAAGAACCCATATGTGGGTTCATTTGTTACTGCCTGAAGAAAGATGTGACCAGGACTCTAAAACACCCCGACTGCATCGTTTGTAAATTGCCTAGTTAAGCCTAGTCTCAAACTGTGTTACCCACTTTTAAACTCTGTTAGACTTCTTAGTACTTTCTAGAGCTGATAGGCTGAGCCCATTTACTGTGACAAAAGGATTCCCTTTAAGTTGATGCTTTATTATAAGCAATTACTTTCCTTTAATGAGTCTAAGAAAAGAGGTCTATAGTTTATTACCTGTGGGTGAGATTAAATAAGTCTCTGAAGTACGTGGAACTCCACTACCACAAATAAAATCAACTTTTAGTATCTGTTGGGGGTTGACTGTAAGTTCTCCAAAAATAAAATACATGAATGTATGAGTCCCTTTAGATGACAGCACAGATTGGCATGCAAATGATATACATCTTACTGTACTCCTTAACTTATACTTCCATTGTTTATAACTAATGTAATGTAAATGTTATGTAGATAGCTTCTAGACTGCACCGTTAGGAAGCAAAGAGAAAGATGCTGGGCCTATTCCTATCAGACATAACTACAAAATGTTTGATCCAAAGCTGGTTAAGTCCATAGACATAGACCCTGTGGACACAGAGGACCACCTGCAACCATATGTTTTGGCACATGGTAGACATTGGAAGTTGTTTAAATTAAATTGGTACTATACTGGAAAAAAACAACCTGGATTACTGGTATATATTCAAAACCAGATGATATTATATGACCTTAAATTGAAAATTTGAAAATATTTTCTCCTGATAGACATAAGTGTAACTAGTTAACATTCTTTAATAATAATAGATTTGAAATTAGTACTCATCAAAATTTTTGGCAAGCATAGCAAAAGTTATTAAAGACTAATGTTTTAAAAATTAATAGTGAAAGGGCTGGGCCGTGGTGGCGCATGCCTTTAATCCCAACATTAGGGAGGCAGAGGCAGGCAGATCTCTAACTTCAAGGCCAGCTTGATCTACAGAGGGTTTCCAGGACAGCCAGGACTACACAGAGAAACCCTATCTCCAAAAAACATACAAACAAACAAACAAACAAACAAACAAACAAATTATATATGTAATAATTTTTTAATTTGAAAATTAATAGTTAAAGGATAGACTTCTTCAAACTGCATTAATTCATTTGAGAGTTACATCCTTAAATATTTTTTCAGTCTCTCTTTCAAGATAGTCCGAATTCCTTTAGTGTCAGTTTTTTCTTTCTATAATATCCTAGTTCTATACTCCTCTGGAAGTTGAGATCCATGCCAAAAATTCTCTAAATTGGTCTCGATCTTTTATGTTGTATTCTTCAAAGATCTCTTGGGACTTGGGCCATCTATGTGCCATTTAATTTTGGTGTAGTTTTTTTAGAAGTGATCTAACTCCCTAGAGGCCATCCCACTTCACATGTCTATCTCTAGAAATTGGCATTGGATTTCTCGTTGGTTTTAGAGATGCCTTGAAGGGAACACTTCTTGAAGGCAGCACTTGATTCTAATGGGAAAAGGCACGGCTAAGTGATATGGGAAAGGTGTTTCTGAACTGTGAGGTTAACTAAAAATCTGACAATAAATTCTCTATGATTTTACTAACAAAGGGAACTTATTTTATTCCTCTCTGATAACATCAAAGGCAGTTTTGCTATTATTCTACATTCCACCAAGTAATTAACCCCAAGAAATGGGAATAATGACAGTGTACTATATACTCTGGAGGGGAACAAAAAAGAAACTAAAATTTTTGTGGGGTTGGGTCTATAAATTCTTCTTTGGAAGACCTTTAGTTACATCTCCTTAAGAACAATGAGATAAACCATACACAACTAACTGCAAAGTAATTTTATTTTGTTTGCATTACATTCAGGTCATTTATCTTATCTATATTGCCTTGAGCTTTGTTAACCAGATTTCTTTCCCTCAGAAATGTTTCCACTGAAACTTCTAGAAACTTCATTTTAGGACATTTGCTCCATTAATTTGCTTTAATTAAATAATCAATCATTTTCTATGGCATGTGGCTTCCCTTGAAAAGCATTCAGTTGGTCATCTCCCAAAACTGGAATGTTATAGGATGTAAAGTGTGTTAACATATTTTAGCTCAGTCTTACCTATTTCAGTTCAGTGATCCTCTACTATAAGAGCTTCATCTATAAGGATCTGGCTACATTTATGCCAGAATATCCTTTCCAGACAAGGCCCATCATTTTCATTTGGCTCTTTTGAAGCTCAGCTTCATAGGGTTCTTGATTTATTCACCCGAGAGACCTGTACTTTTCCTTAGATTTGATCTCTTTTTGTCTATATTTTATATTTTGTCAATGCTCCATATCATAAATCATAAACTCATACCTAGGAAGCTTATGTTGATCCTCAAATTATATCATTCCTTATTTCCACTCTATGTGTCTCTGATCTCAGAATACTCTATACCATCAATTTCTAAACTCACCTACTCCTGTCATAAACTTATTTCTTTGGACTAAATCACATACTATTTTATATTATATAGTATAAAAAACTAACTACACCCACACAATGTCTTTAATACCTTTTATCATGATGATATGAATTCTCAGAAAATTCCTAACAATGGATCAACTATGGTCAGGTTCTCTGTTTTCAAGGACAATGCAAGAGAAGACCCAGTGAGCAAGAAAATATGGTTCTGTACCTTTAAAATCTCTACACAGATGAGTTCCCAATTGTCCTTTCATGTGACTGATGATACAATATTTCCTCTCCTAGTCTTTATCATTGGTTCATAGTTAACAGCACTAAATACCCCCTATTCTACCACAAGTTCTTTATTCTCATCAGACCAAATCCTCTGCCATGAGATTAATGTTGAAAATCTTGGATGGGCTGGGGGTGAGAGGATGGCACAGATTGAATAAATCATTTTTAGCTTCTTGTTACCCATCAATGAATTAGAAACAGTATTTATGACCATTTTCTACAAACCCTGGGGTCATTCTTAGAAAAAGAGTACAAAAATGGAGGGCACAAAAAATACAGGCTGCTTTTCTATACTGAGCTCTTCATTGCTCCACTTATGTGAGGTTAAGACTGAAACGTTATCAAGTTCAGTAAATTTCCTTGTGTGCAGGCATGTACAATATTATAACCACTTTCCTTTGAAAGAAGTTGTGAAAGTTTAAATGGAAGCAAATGATGGTGTTCTCAGTTTCCTAGGTTTTATACTCATTGCAAAGAAAGGGAAACAGTATGACAACGAGCCTTTTCACAGCAGTCTTTCCAGTGATTTCTCCCACTTCTAATAGAATGTTTAAGCCAGTTTTATTAGTTAAGACGTAGCTTTGGCTGATATGTTAACTGTCTAAATTAACAGAAAGTTTCTAAGGTGGAATTCTTTCTTTCTTTCTTTCTTTCTTTCTTTCTTTCTTTCTTTCTTTCTTTCTTTCTTTCTTTCTTTCTTTCTTTCCTTTCTTTCTCACTTTGCAATCCTAGGTGGCATTGTGGTTCTGTTCTACAGTCACCCAACAGCTAGGCTTCTTGTATTTGCTTTGAATAGGGTGGTGCTCTGGCATCAAGTAGCTTGCTAGCATCCTCACTAAAGGATGGGGAGAGGAGTGGGCTGCTGTACATGATTCCTTATATGGTGAAGTCTTTGATTCTGCTTTACTGGTTGTACTCTGGCCATGGTCACTTTGAGAAAGTTAGCTGGTATAACTGATACTCTGAACAGTTAGAAGGCCATTTACTATATCCCATCTCTCGAAAGAGTAGAAAGGAACTAACTCTTAATTTATTTTCCCATTGCCTTTTCAAAAGCCCACTTATTCTTTTTCCCACACATGGGATACGTTTGTGCCTTTCAGAGTATGTCTATGAAGTCCAGAAATGACACTTTAAGAATTAAAGGAAAGTTATTAACTTTCTCTGTATTATATCATAAAATAAGAACAACATATCTATAATATTCTGTTTGGAGGAAGAAAAACTAAGAAGCATACAGATTTCTTTAGCTTTTATTAGTTATAAAATCCTGGAGATTATCAAGTCCTCAGACTTCCTGTCCTGTAAATGAAATCCCTTGATTGGCTTCATGAAAAAGAAACTATATATGAAACTAGCATAATGCTAGTACATAAACACTTTTAGAAGTGAGATTTGCATTTTTGTTTCAGTAGACAATGTGCAGTTCTTTCAGTTTAATGACTCCTTGTGTTCCTCGAGAGTCTCTTGAGTGCGCATTTTCCCATCTTCAGCTTTTGTCAGTTCTGATATCTTAGAAAGGAGACTAGGACTCTATTACCAACAGTGAGGCGTTCAACACTTCATAATCAATCTGTCTTGGCCCCAGACGTCAGAGGAGTGAAGATGGGACTCTCTTATCATTGAAACTTCCATGACTAGAGAGCAGGAAATATAGAATAAGGAGAAAAAAATGAACATCAAAACCTAGGCACAGGGGCCTATAACCCCAGCATTTGAGAAACAACCAAGGGGGAAGAGGGAAGAAAAATGAGCTTTACTTTTAAACATTATAATGGGGAAAATTTATATATATATATATTTCAATAATCTTGTTGAAGAAATCCTGGCAGTGTTTTTCTGTTTCAGAATCCATATTTTTACTATATATTAATATGTATAGCTATTCTATGAATCTGGTACTCATTTTAAAAATAATTCATCTATTAATGTGCTTAATTTATAAAACATAATTTTGGAAGTCTTAGCACTGAACTTGACATATTCTTATATGTTGATGTGTAGTTTAATTCCTATGAAAATCAATCAAGTCGTTTTGACCATGGCTAACTTGACACATTTCGAATGACCTCTGACATCTTTCCAACTATGGTTTCTTCTAGTGATAGGTGAGTGAGTTTTACATGTCCATTGATAGTGGATAGTGATAATGTTTAAACTCTAAAACAGAGATGAAAAGAGAAAGTTTTGAGTTTACACAAGAAGCAATAAGACACAATATGTTCAAATACACTGCCTAACTAGCTTCTTCTTTCTAGTCTCATATTTCATAAGAATTCAATATCCTGGTCGGGTAGGGATGGCACTTGCCTTTAATCTCAGCACTTGGGAGGCAGAGGCATCTCTGTTGTTTTGAGACCAGCCTGGTATACAAAGTGAGTTCCAGGACAGCTAGGGCTACACAGAAAAACCTTGTTTAAAAAAGTAAACCCAACCAACCAACCAACCAACCAACCAAACAAACAAACAAACAAACAAAAAACAAAAGCAAAATAAAACCCAACAAATTAATCAATCAAACAAACAAAAAATATCCTGGAGAGCTAGCTGTCCCTGGTGTGTTTCTTCCAGCTTTATGTACCCAGAACTAGCAAAAGAGGTCATAGGTCACACAATATTTTGAAGGAAAAAAAATGAACAACAGAACAGCCTTCAAAATTTGGCTTAACATATTAGATATATTTGCAGGTAGATAGATAGTACAAGACTATAGATCAATGAATAAAAAAAATATATATCATTTTTAGTGTACACCACTCTGAAATCACCTGCTTTCTACATAAACTTTGAGATGTTCAAAGAGATAATTTAGATATAATGTTTATATCATAGATAAATGTTTTAGATGTTATTTAAGAACATTATAACATCAGAGGTTTGTTTGTTTGTGGTTTTTTTTTTTTTTTTGCCAAAGTTATTTCTTAGTGAGAGTGCGTCCAGAAGACAGGATCATATCCCTTAGAGCCAGAGTTATAGGTGATCATGAGCCTACCAGCATGGGTGCTGGGAATTGAACTTTGATCCTTTAGGGCATCAGCAAGTGTTTTTAACCATTGAACTGACTCTCCAATCTCCAACTGCTCTTATTGATTCCTTCTGGATATAAAATGGACAGAAAGATTGTTTCAGTTGTGTCCTCAGATGTTAAGCATTCAATGATTCACTCACTCACTTCCCAGACATCCCTAGTGCCTACCAAGCACTTCCAGGGCCAACTTGAGGATTGAGAGTAGGTGTCTCTCAAGTGCGCAGGACTTCAGTGGAAGCAGATGGAGAGAAGGGTCACAATTTCTTGTTATGTCCTAGATACCCAGGCAGATGAAACGAACTCAGCTCATTATGACAACAATTCATTGAAAGTGGTGCTGTTAATCTCTGGAGAAACATTTAGAGTGACTGATTTTCTTCAAATCACAAACTGATAAGCAATAGAGCCAGGAAGACAAATCAGGTTTGTCCTGAATTATAATCACCGTCTCCTGACTTTACTAAGCCCTCTGAGTTCTGTGTTCTTTGGGCACTATGCTAATGTGACCAGGCATCTAGAAAAGCCTTCTCATCGAAGACCCAGAAATGAATCCACACACCTATGGTCACCTGATCTTTGACAAGGGAGCTAAAACTATCCAGTGGAAAAAAGACAGCATTTTCAACAAATGGTGCTGGCACAACTGGCGGCTATCATGTAGAAGACTGGGAATTGATCCATTCTTATCCCCTTGTACTAAGGTCAAGTCTAAGTGGCTTAAGGATCTCCACATAAAACCAGAGACACTGAATCTTATAGAGAAGAAAGTGGGGAAAAGCCTCGAAGATATGGGCACTGGGGAAAAATTCCTGAATAGAACAGCAATGACTTGTGCTGTAAGATCGAGAATTGACAAATGTGACGTTATAAAATTGCAAAGCTTCTGTAAGGCAAAAGGTACTGTCAACAAGACAAAAGGGCCACCAACAGATTGGAAAAGGATCTTTACCAATCCTAAATCAGATAGGGGACTGATATCCAATATATATAAAGAACTCAAGAAGGTGGACACCAGAAAATCAAATATCCCCATTAAAAAGTGGGGCACAGAGTTAAACAAAGAATTCTCAACTGAGGAATACCGAATGGCTGAGAAGNTCCATCTGGTAATAAGGACACATGTTCCACTATGTTCATAGCAGCCTTATTCATAATAGCCAGAAGCTGGAAAGAACCCAGATGTCCCTCAACAGAGGAATGGATACAAAAAATTTGGTACATTTACACAATGGAGTACTACTCAGCTATTAAAAACAATGAATATATGAAATTCCTAGGCAAATGGATGGATCTGGAGTATATCATCCTGAGTGAGGTAACCCAATCACAAAAGAACTCACATAACATGTACTCACTTATAAGTGGATATTAGCCCAGAAACCTAGACTACTCAAGATACAATTTACTAAACACATGAAAGTCAAGAAGAATGAAATCAAAATGTGGACACTTCGCCCCTTCCTAGAATTAAGAACAAAGCACACATTGAAGGAGTTACAGAGATCATGTGTGGAGCTGAATCAAAAGGATGGTCCAACCAGTGACTGCGCAGCCTGGGATCCATCCCATAATCAGTCACCAAACATAGACACAATTGCATATGCCAACAAGATAGTGCTGAAAGGGCCCTGATATAGCTGTCTCGTGGGAGACTATACCAGTGTCTGGCAAACACAGAAATGGATCCTCACAGTCAGCTATTAGATGGAAGACAGGACTCCCAAGGAAGGAGCTAGAGAAAGTACCCAGGGAGCTGAAGGGGTCTTCAACCCTATAGGTGGAACAATAACATGAACTAACTAGTATCCCCTGAGCTCAGGTCTCTAGCTGCATATATAGAAGAAGATGGCCTAGTTGGCCATCATTGGGAAGAGAGGCCCCCTGGTCATGCAGACTTTATATGCCCTAGTACAGGGGAACGCCAGGGCCAAGATGTGGGAGTGGGTGGGCAGCGGATCAGGGCGGGGATGGGGGAAGGTATAGGGAACTTTCTGGATAACATTTGAAATGTAAATGAAGAAAATATCTAATAAAAATTGAAGAAAAAAAAAAAAGAAAAAAAGAAAAGCCTTCTCTTCATGTTCTAAGCCCCAGTATAGGGGAATGCCAGGGCCAGGAAGTGGGAGTGGGTGGTTTGGGGAGCCAGGGGGAGGATAGGGGATTTTCGGAGGGGAAACTAAGAAAGGGGACAATATTTGAAATGCAAATAAAGAAAATATCTAAAAAACAAAACAAAACAAAAAACAAAACAAACAAACAAACAAACACCCAAACCAAAAAAACAAAGACACTATAAATTTTGCAGGCAAATGGATAGATCTTGAGAATATCATCCTGCTTAGTCCCCAAAGGACAAGCATGGTGTGTACTCACTGATTAGTACGTGGATATTAGCCATAAAATACAGGATACCCATGCTATACTCCACAGACCCAAAGAAGCTAAACAAGGAAGACTTGAGCAAGTATGCTTGAATCTCACTTAGGAGGGAGAATAGAATAGTCTTAAGAGGCAGGTGGAGAGAGAGAATTGGGTGAGAGAGAGAATGTAGAGAGGAAGGGGGAGAGTTCAGGTGTGGGGAAAAACAGCAGGGATAGCATTATGGCCATGAGAATGATTGTTTATTGGATATGACCCCAATTCAGGATCAATGAAACCATTCTCCAGGGAAAAAACAATTTTTTCGTATTCTAAGTCATTATAACTACTTGTAATCAAGTGTGATTCAGTGGAACTAAAATAAAATTTAAGGTATTTACATTTAAAACAAATTCTTTAATTATCACACCAGCATAAATACTGTTGAACATGAACACAGTCAACTATTTGGCTGGTGGTAATGTTTTCAGACATCTTGAACGTTTAAACATTTCTTGATGCCAGGCGACGGTGGCGCAACCTTTAATCCCAGCACTTGGGAGGAAGAGGCAGGCAGATTTCTGAGTTTGAGGCTAGCCTGGTCTACAAAGTGAGTTCCAGGACAGCCAGGGCTACACAGAGAAACCCTGTCTTGAAAAACAACAACAACAACAACAACAACAACAACAACAACAACAACAAACCCCCCCAAAAACCAACCAAACCAACCAAACAACCCTAAACCAAAAACAACAACAACAACAAAACATTTCTTGATGTCCAGTATACTAATTTGTTTTAAACTGCTATGTCTTATAAACAATTTTCCAATAAAAATATTATGATAATAAAAATAAGCAGAGTATTTAGTAGTGTCCTTGCAAACATATACTAACGTGTGAAAGTCATTACTTTAAAATGTTTTGTCTACTTTTTCTTAAATTTTGTTACATTTAAAAATTCATATTTGTGGTTGAAGGACCTCCACATAAAACCAGAGACACTGAAACTAATAGAGGAGAAAGTGGGGAAAAGCCTCGATGATATGGGCACTGGGGAAAAATTCCTGAACAAAACAGCAAAGGCTTGTGCTGTAAGATCAAGAATTGACAAATGGGACCTCATAAAGTTGCAAAGCTTCTGTAAGACAAAAGATACTGTCAACAGGNCCCAAGGAGCTGAAGGGGTCTTCAACCCTCTAGGTGGAAGAATAACCATGAACTAACTAGTACCCCATGAGCTCATGTCTCTAGCTGCATATATAGAAGAGGATGGCCTAGTTGGCCATCAGTGGGAAGAGAGGCCCCTTGGTCATGCAGACTTTATATGCCCCAATACAGGGGAATGCCAGGGCCAAGAAGTGGGAGCGGATGGGTAGGGGAGCAGGGCCGGGAGGGGGGAGGGTATAGGGAACTTTCTGGATAACACTTGAAATGTAAATGAAGGAAATATCCAATAAAAGTCAAAAAAAATTCATATTTGTGTGTGTGTGCCTGTGTTTGTGTGTGCATGCTGGTGTGTGTGTGTGTGTGTGTGTGTGTGTGTGTGTGTGTGTGCATGATCCACATGCCTGTGGAAGTGTTAGGACAACTTGTAAGAGATATTTCTTTCTTCTTATCATTTGGGTCCTGGGGACTGAACTTCGGCTGCCACACTTAGCAGCAGGCACTTTTACCTGCGGAGCCATCTTGTCAGCCCTTGATACTTTACTTGAGGTATGAATATTTATCCAGTGAGTAGTTTCAATGCTAGGTTACATCTTAGAGAAACTGATTCAGTTTTCCATTTTCATTTTCAGCACTAGGGAGAGTAATATTCCTGGCTAACAGTGAATATCACAATACACATGAGTAAGTGGTGGGTGTCTAACTTTGAATTAATTGCTAGGTTCATATGAATGAGTATAACATTATTAAGAAGGGCACAGTCACAGGAGAAATATTCTGCTCTTCTTGTTATAAGGAAAGATGTTGTAACAAAAAGATAGGTAAATTCATCACAGATACTCAATATATGTGGAAAATTAATGATCAGTTAAATATTTCTAGGCTTTATATTCTAAGCTTAAATATAACATAAGATTGGACTAGCATTTCTCAATATTAGAAGAGTACAAAACATATAAAAGAAGTCTTAAGGAGGCTGGGAATGTGGCCCATGTGAGGCCCTATGTTCAGTCCTTGGGATGAATTAAAGTATGAATTGACATTCTTCAAAGGTCAGTAATGCTTACAAACATAAAAATAGCACTTTAAAGAATAATAAATTGTCTTCCTGAAGATAGCTATAGGATTCCTGTGAATTAAAAGTTTTCATGTGAGTTTTCAGTTGACTTTTTATGCCTTAAGAATAAAACAGTGGCCTGTTAACTAATTATATTACATGTTATACATGTTTCTAAATGGCAGAGACTAAAACCTTTAGGGAGTTAAGCTTGTAGGATTATTAGCACAAAGAAATTACCAAATAGGATTACTTGGTTAATTGTCTACCCTGAATGACTGAAAATCTCTGCACTAGAATTTCTTCATCTTCACCTTTTAAGTGTAATTATTTTGACACAGTTGGCCATGTGAAAAAAACATAATATTTAAATAAACATGTATTAATTAATACCTATCCTTCATTAGTAACAAATTCTGATACTGCACAATTAATATTGCATTTGCTAAGTTACTTATTAATATGCCAATAACAAATCTAAAACATTTTGAAGCAACCAATCGCTATGACATTTTTAATGGCAGTATCTTTATATCAACACAACTTGGTTATTATGCCAATTTAAATTTAACAGATGTCTAAATGCAATAAAAACTTGGAAAGCTAACATTTGTAAACCCAATTACCAGAAATGCTCTGTCAAATGGCCAAAATTTAGGAAATATGCAGGCCCATATTCCCAATGGTCCATTAGCATAATAGCCTGTAACTGTTCTCATGAACTGAGGGGAACAAAGTTCTTTGGAAAAGAAGTACAAAATGCAGGAAACCAAAGCCAAAACCCCAAACCAATTTGATCCTGAGCTTACCAGCTTACCACTTCTCCACTAAGACAGCTTAGACTGAGGTTCATGGGTGATCCCTTCAAACAACTGGCTTGCACATCTGGTAGTCAGTCTTAAATTTAGAAAGAGAAATCAAACAGCTACCTAATGAGAGTAATTTGTTCCCATACAAAGGAGTGTTTGTTTTGCCAGGCATCTACATGAAACATTTATACATACATTTCTTGGGTTTATCTGTCAACTAACTTGAGGGAGTAAGTTAGTAAATTTAGGTCATAAGACACAAGAGCAGAGAAAATGTTTTCATTCCCATCTGAAATCATACATATGGAGTATCTAATGAGTGCATAAACACCTGATTTAGGTTCTTTACTTTCAAAACTGTTTGCATAATTATGAAAACACAGCATTAAACCAAGGGGCATTTGTCTGTAGATCAGACAAAGCCTTGTCTTGCTGTCCATTATTGCCAGGATTTTCCTAGAAGACACTCCAGGGCGTCTATATTTCAGAGATTCAGGCTTGGAATCCCAAAGAGTAATATGAGTACACTGGAAATAAGATGCAAAATTCCCAGGCAGCCTTTAGAAGCTGTCAAACTTGGCCTTAGCCTCTTGTTTATCTTTTTTTTTTTTTTAGACAGGATTTCTCTATATAGCCTTGGCTGTCTTGGAACTCACTTTGTAGACCAGGCTGGCCTTGAACTCAGAAATCTGCCTGCCTCTGCCTCACCAGTGCTGGGATTAAAGGTGTGCGCCACCACACCCGGCTCCTCTTGTTTGTCTTTCATTTTGTTTATTAGGTTTCCAGGTGCTTGCCCAGCCTGAGTCTGCCTTTCTGTTCTGCTCTGGGATTTCTGTTTGTCTCAATGATTTTTTCCTGGGGTTTCCTTAACTTTTTGTCTTAGTTTAGATTTTTGACCTTTCTCTTCCCAACCACTGCGTCTGAGCATTGAACTTGCCATTTTCCCTTTTCATAGACCTGACACCATGTACCCATATTTCAAAACCAGTTTGGAGTCTATAGCCCTGAATTTTTGACCCTGCCTTCAGTCCTAGGTGACTGGATTCACTACTTCACTTCAGGAGTGCCAGTTAGTCACTGCTCTCTGTGACACTTTGTGCTTTACAAAGTGTGATCGTATCTACGTTTATTATACTCCATTCTTACTTCATGAATAAGAAAACTGAGATCCAAAGATACCACACAGTTATGGTTACTCTGCCAACTCTGAGGATTTCAATCCTTAATATGCAAGTGTAAAGGAATGGAATGTTTCTTATTCTCATATTAGAGCTGTTTTTAAAAAAATAGTTAATCTCACCTGTAGTGCAAGGAATTTATATCAAGTTGTTGAGAGTTTTGAGTTGTTAACATTTCTATTTTTTAACCTTCTTTCTCCTTTTTCCCTCAATACAGCTATTTATCTCCTTCAGAGATTCAAGCTTGTATGTTAGAGTCTGAGCTCAAGATACTGTTAAAAACTTGTTAGAAAGGAGTAGTCAACCAAGGGCAAACTGTCTAACAAGTGACTACATCACCACTGTCAGTTTCTATCCGGATGCACACAAAGTTATCATCCTCTGAAATAGTATTCATGGTAGATTTTATCAGTTCACTGTCTGCAAAGTGCTGAACTCTACATCTTGGTGACTTTTCCCATTAAGGACGGGGACTCTTTGTAGTCACTGCTGCATCTATTTCCTTTACTTTAGAACCGGCCATGGTTGGCAGAATATACCTGTGAAGTTGGAATGAGCTATGTCCCCCCAGGGTTAAGCATTTGATTACTCGGTGTTGTTTGGAGAGGTTATGGGAATCACAGGAGGTGGAGCCCTGGAGGAGGAAGTGCACTGCTGAAGTCGGGCCTTCAGGCTTTATAGCCTTGCTACACTTCAGTTCTGTCTCCGTGGCCTATGTATGGATAAAACTGTGGCTCTCTTATCTTTCTTCTTTGGATGTATGCCAGCATGCCTTTCCTGCCATCATGGGCTTTTGCTCTGGAACAAAGACAAACTCCTTTGTTCATGATATTTTATCACAACAACGGAGAAGTAACTAATACAATACTCAATAGATCTGCACAATACTGGATGAATGTTGTATTTATACTTTAGTCATATGATGTTTTTCACAATGAATATATTTCACCAAAATTTTTGCTTCTTTTTAAATAAATGTTTTAAGAAAGCTTTTTTTGGTAGCCTTATCAAGCAGGTAATATAGTTTATATTATTCAAATAGTATATGATCTTTTAAATACTGTGTACATAGTTAGGTACATATATTTCTTTTGTTTTGCTTTGGAGGCGGGGTGTCTATCCACCATGTCTATTATAAAGCTTGCTATGTAGGTCTGCCCTTGAACTCACAGAGATGTCTGCCTCTGTCTCTGAAGTACTGGAATTAAAAACACGTGTCACCAGGCCTGGCTATACACAATGCTTCTTTGAAGGTGTTCTATTCACAGGTGACAATTTTTAGGATGGTCTCAAATAAACCTGTATTGGATGGTGTATAGTTCCTACTGTGTAAAATATTAACATCAGTGTGTTTAATTTCAGATTAATGCTTGTTGAGTGGTAGGTGGTCACAAAACTCCATGGTTTGCTAGTTCAATTATATTGACTGTTTTATACTTACACAGTTGCTACATTCTCCGTTCTCTGAATTTTTGCTGTTGTATTTCCTCTGGCATTTTTCTTACTTAAGGCTGATAGATTATATTGTACAATTCCAGAGATGAGATCACATCTGCACAGCTATCCTTTAAAGTTTTTAATACCATCACTTATGTGTAAAAATTCAGATATATCTTATGGTGATTTGATATGTTATTTTAAGTTTAGGAACTAGTAAGAGGTACTGAGACAACCAAAAACACAGGCAGAAAAACTACAGAGGTTATTAATAGAATCAGAAAGCAGAGATACAGAAATTCTGCGAACTCATATTTTAAAAACTGGAAACTATATGGCTAGGGAGGATATGGAATACTAATTAATGATGGTTCCATAAAATCCACACTTCCCTAGAAAGGAAAGCAGGGACAACCCTCTATTCAGGCATGGGCTTTAAGTGCTGAGTCTTATATACAAACATATGTATCTTAGCCATTCATTAAAAAACAAAACAAAACCTAAAGAATTTGCATGCTCTATTTGGGTTTTAAAACGGAAGTCAATGAATGAATAAAGAGAAAGTAAGTGAAAATGATATGACTTGAAAGCTCAACGCACTCTGTATTTCTGTCAATTTACGACTACAGTCCTTACCATCTACAGAAAACTTAATGAACCTTTATATGCTTTATCCCTTTAAGTTTAAGTGATATACATGAGGTAGTTGCTTAGAATTAGATCAAGGATAATTTGCCAGAATTTGGAGTCAATCTATATTATCTCATTTTGAACCCTCTTTTTCCAGTCATTATAACACTCTTTACAGATCATTTAAGGTCAGGAATAGTATGGTAAAAAGAATGATATGCTTAGGGAAAATGTTGGACTTTATGACACAAACACGTGAGTTCTCTGTGATGTCTATGAATGGCAAGTTCTCAGGATAAACCATTACCTTACTAGACTTTGATATCAGCAAGTATCTGGAAACATGCTAGTTTTGTGTTGTTACTACAAACAAAATTTGGTGGAGCTTGTTTTAATGTAAACAAAGAAGCTGATGATATAATGGTGGCAGACATATGATATTCCATTTACTTCTTGTGAGATTAGATCAAACACAACTGAAAGCTTTGTATACACGACTTTGTATACATAACATACAATATATAATTAAGCACTTTGCTCCTGGAGAAGTCCTTTAGTTGTATGATTGTGGGTGTGATTGGGGCTTGCATTGGTTGACATCAACTCCAAAGCAGCTCTGTATAACTGAAGTCTCACAGGTCTTAACTTGTCAGGTGGAAAGGCCAGCCCAGATCCCTCCTTTTCTTCTAGTTTAAATGCTTCAAGTGTGTTACAATACACTGCTTATATGTCAGTTGGTAAGTTGTCTCATGTCCTTAATCCAGTATTTGGCTATGATTGATTCTATGAACTGCTAATCCATTGTGTTGGAGTTCTGGTAAAGGTGCTTCTTCTTCTTCTTCTTCTTCTTCTTCTTCTTCTTCTTCTTCTTCTTCTTCTTCTTCTTCTTCTTCTTCTTCTTCTTCTTCTTCTTCTTCAATTATACTTATTTATTTATTTATTATTAGAGAATTTCTTCATTTACATTTCAAGTGTTATCCTGTAAGTCCCCTATACCCTCCCCCCACCCTGCTGCCCTACCCACCCACTCCCACTACTTGGCCCTGGCATTCCCCTGTACTGGGGCATATAAACATTGCTAGACCAGGGGCCTTTCTTCCCCAATAATGGCCAACTAGGCCATCTTCTAATACATATGCAGCTAGAGACATGAGCTCTGGGGGTTCTGATTAGTTCATATTGTTGTTGCATCTATAGGGTTGCAGACATCTACAGCTCTTGGATACTCTCTCTAGCTCTTACATTGGGGACCCTGTGTTCTGCCCTATAGATGATTGTGAGCATCCACTTCTGTATTTGTCGGGGACTGAAAAAGCCTCACAGGGGACAGCTATATCAGGGTCGGTAAAGGTGCTTCTTATCTAGAAATTACAAATAGTATGATCTCCATTTCAAAAGATCCCTGGATATCTCCTTATAGTATTTCTTGTTTTCTCTCTACCCAGGTTACACATTTATTTTTCTCTTTTTTTGTTTGTTTGTTTTGTTTTGTTCCTGAGAGTAAGTCGGCGTGTGTAGTCTCAGCTGGTCTGAATCTTGTTATGTCAGCCAGGCTCACCTCAAACTCATAGAGATTTGCCTGCTTCTGCCTCCTGAGTGCCAGAATTAAAGGAGTCCCTGTGACCGTGCATGGGTTGGGATAGAAATCATAATTATGGAGAAATATAACAGTAATACTTTTCAACAAGGACTAGGAGATCAATGGCCAGTCAAAGATATAACAGATTCTTTGCACGTATAAGGAGTGGTATATTAATGTGGCTATAAAGCAAAATTCTGAATAATCTTATTATAATTAAAAGCAATTTATTTATCCCATATGATTTTTGTCAAACTAAAATGATTCCTAGGAAGCAAAAGAACTAATGAAATATTCTGACTCCAAGTTCTGGAGATGGAACCCAGGATCTTTTGTATACTGGGCAAGCACTCTGTCATTGATTTATACAGCCAGCCTTTTATTGTGAACCTTTATCACAGAGACTAAACACATAAACACATAAACACATAAACACATGGTTTTCTTTTGTAAGGGACATTTTCCTTATCTCACCAGTGTCTTTTATCTGGTAAGGCTAGTAGAAATTAAATAGTGGCTTTGGTGTGGGTTACACTGTGGGAGACTGGAGTCTCAGCCTAACCATGACTAGATCATATCCTAAATTGATAACCCCCTTAAGTATGACTCACATAACTGACCAGACCTTAGTTTGTATTAGGTATTTCACTTGAAGTATGAGAGAATACTATTTTACTCAAAGTGCTGAAATGAGTTAGGATTAACACATCTAAAAGTACATGGCAGATAAGAGAGGATTGGGGTCTGACACATGTAACTGTTAACAGTAATGTCAGGAAAATCTTTCTATGTGTACTTTATATACTTTTCTTTCTCTAGCACATGTAAATCTAACCCCGATGGGAAAATACATCTGGTATCACTGTGAAGAATCAATCTACTCAACACTTGTTAATGTATAACTAGTATATATAATACAGGTACACATTTAGACAAACAATAGATATGATGGGTTGTTTTTTTTTTTATTTCAGTGAAGGGATTATATATGTGACTACATGTAATGGCCTGTGATTTTCTTACTTCTAGCAAATAAGACAGAGAAAACAGAAACAGTTTGTTTTATTTAAGTGAGAATTTGTCAACCTAGCTTCCTGGAAAAGCCAGAAAATTTCTCTTAAAGCTGAAAATGGGTATAGGATTCTGTTTACCTAGATGGAATCATGAATGTATTCATGAAGATGGCATTGCACTGAGAGAAATTTCGGTGGGATTGATGAGGAAGGTGGGCAGAAGGAAGACTGAGTAAGGTGCTCAGGTAAGAGCACAGTACACTCACTGAGCAGAAAGGAATTAGGGTTGGCAAAAGCTTTCTTTTTAATCTTGGTACCTCAGAGTTATTCAAAGTGACCCATAGATTCTTATCTACATTAGTCATTGTTTACAGAGGTAACAGAATCCCATTTATCTTGTGTGTGTGTGTGTGTGTGTGTGTGTGTGTGTGTGTGTGTGTGAGTTTCTCAGAGCTGCTGTGACAAAGCATAAGCTAGTGTTGGAATGAGAGTAGGAGTGGCTTTAAACAGCAAAGGTTCTCTTACAGGTCTGGAGAAGTGAAGTAAAGGCCGTCTCTCTGTGAAGGTACTACAGGAGACGTTGCCTTGCTTCTGGTGGTTGTCAGCAGCCCTGTCTTCCTGGGCCTCCGAGGTCTAGCTGGGTATTCACAGTGTTCTTTGTTTCCGCCTCACTTCCTCTTCTCTCTGCTTATTTGCCTCTTTTCCTTCTTAGACGGACTCTAAGTCCTACTTCATTCGGTGTACTTGTATCAGAATTTACATCTACAGCCATTCTTTTTTTTTTTTTTTTTCCTAAATAAGATCCAAATTGCAAGTACTGGCAATTAGGACTTGGACATTATATCTTCACCTGAGGATATAATAATACAACTCACAACATGCATGTGTTCCCACGTGAATGTGTTTCAAATACATGAAGTGTGTGCTTTAGAAAACATAAAAGTTTGGGCTAGTGACATGGCTCAGTGGGTAAAAGTGCTTACCAAGGAAGACTGACCACCTGATTTTATCCCTTAGATGCCACAATGGAAGGAGAGAAAAGTTGTCCTTTGACTTTCACACATCTGTGTGCCTTTGAGTGATGCATACACATAAAACACAACTGCACACACATCGCACAATAAAATTAAAAAGAAAAGGTTATTTAATTAAAACTTTTATTAAATTAAAACCTGAAAGCAGTTCACTATTTTTTCAATCTATGGAAATTAAAAGCATAAATCTCTAGGTTAAGAATCTAAGAGTTGGCTAAACATTTTTAAGTAATGAGAAAAGCGGTGCATACTCCAAAATGTTGGGAGTCATAGATAAAATGTTTTCTGTCAGACACAGAATGAGGTAAAGCTTGAGGAAAATCCAAATCACGGAGCGTCTTTGGCACTCAGAGGAACATTCTAATCATGCCATGTTTTAAACAGATGATGTGGAGGTATGTAGAATTTACAGTGATTAATACAGCATGCATTCTAGACCACTATTTGTGCACCAAAAGCAGACTTAAGATCATTGTGGGATACTGGGTTGGAAATGAGAGGGGTAGAGAAACCCAGGTATAAAGTTTCTAACAAGATGACAGCAGTGAGAATGAAAAGAATGGCGTATCAGCTAGACTGTATCTCCTGGAAGGATGGACAAGCTACTGCTGGCTTCATGGTGCAAAGGTGCCTGTGCATTTGGTGCATTTTCTGTGTGCATTAAGGCACCTGTAATATTCTTCAATTTTGTGCATTCCAGAATACATATTTTTATACCATTGACTTTTTTTTATATATTGACTTCCTGGTTAGCTTTTAATGTTTAAAATAATATTTCTTTAAATAGGAAATACGAAAGCCACCTATTTCAGTTAGTAATTTGCAAATTTGTAATAGACATGCAAATGTCTGTTGGCTGGTAATGATTAGCCTGTGTCAAATAAGGTGGAAATGCTGAATTTCTGTGTTGTGTTTGTGTTCTGTGCTTAAGAGTAAAATTAGTGGTTAAAAAAATGGGGTGGAAGGGTCCAATGTTGAAGAAAACTAAAATTTAAATTGGATGAATGCATTGTAAACAGGTTGTAATTGGTCTTTCATGTGTGTGTTTATAGGTCACTCTACACACATAGTTCCTGTATGAGGGATACAAAGATGTATTTTACTATATAATAGTTCCTGCTGAACTGACATCATTTCATTGGTAGGATAGGTCTAATCATGTCTGTTTAAGGAATGAGGATACTGAAGTTCACATAGCCTGAATAGATTGCACGGATAGTTAAAGGATGATTCAGAACCATGCCCATTTTTTTTTAAAGAGGGCAAGGAGCTGATAATCTTAAGAATACATTATTAGCAAGCTTAAAAATATTTCTGAAATTTAATAAAGTGTGCTTTTCCTACTTTGAACAGGGATTATTTTCTTTACCTATTCTTCATCTCCAGGAAGTGAAAACGAACAAGGAAAACAAAACTGAAAGGAACACACCTATTGCCTGAGACACAAAATAGAAAATTAAGAGCAGCCAAAATGGTGTTAAGCTATGCACTAAAAAAGGAAAAGGGAAAATCAGGTTGTCAGTGTCTCTCAAAGCTCTCATTCAGGGTGTCTAGAATAAAGCAAGAAGTACAACTTACTGTATATCTATTCATATGTACTTCATATATGTACACATCATATATATGTGTGTGTGTGTGTGTGTACAGATTAAGATAACCTTTCAGCTTGTATTTTATAACTTAAAAGAGATATGGCATTTTAAATTTGCAACTGAAGTAGTTCTTATAGAACTAGATGATGCTTACCTGAGCCATGCACAGATATTGAATGCAGTTCTAAAAGTCACAGTTCTTTTTATTCTTTTTGTTTTCCAATACAGGGTTTCTCTGTGTAGCTCTGGATGTCCTGCAACTAAATCTGTAGACAAGGCTGTCCTGGAATTCAAAGATCTGCTTGCCTCTACCTCCCTAGTGCTGGGGTTAAAGGCTTGCTCCACAACCATCCAGTATCACTGGAATTCTTAATTGCCAAACTCTGAAGTCTTAAGGCTCTGCAAATCCCTCAAGCAGTTTTAATGATGTAAGCATGTTATAATTCCATTACTATTTTGTTTAAATAGACATACCAATTCACCACTTTTTTCAGTTACTTTTGTGCAACTACTTTAAAAAATTCATCAATTCAGTGGGAGTTTGTACTACTAATAAACATATAACCAAGAACTAATTGAAAACACAGGTATTAAGAAAGTTTGCCCTATGGTACTGTAGAAATGTTTACAAAATCCTGTATCATGGGAGGTTTCAGTCAAAGAAGATGAATAGTAATAAATTATGCATTAGGATTCATTTGTATACTGACCTTTTTTGTTTGGGATGACAATTTAAATTATTTGAATACACCTTAGGATTTCTAATGTTTCTGGTGACTTGCAATATGTCTTTATTGAAAAGGGCAGACCACTTGAAATTAATTAACTATCCTTGATGTCAAGGAAGAAACCACCAGTCATACTTACTTATGTGGTTTTAACTCAGTGCCATCAGAGATATTGCCATGTGCGTGTTATAATGTTTTCAATTGAAAATTCTCACGGACTAAGGCTGGTCGTGTCGACCTGCAATGTATTTTGATAATTCAAACAAATCTTGTGAACCGCATACGCCTACGGGAACAGGAACAGGGAGACCTCACCAACTGGCATCATACCTGACGATCTTTGGGGATTTCTAGCAGGGGATTTGCTGCTCCTACCCAACCACCTCCTGGGGGTAGTCAGGCAGGCGAGTTCAAGAACGAGCTTGGCAGAGAGGCTCCCGGTTTGACAGCATCTATTTTAAGCCGCGCCCGAGCGTGCAGGTGTCAGCCTCTCCCCGGGCTGTGACAAGAGCCCGGCGACGTTGCGCCTGTCTCCAGACCCCCCGCAGCGAGGTGGGGCCGCGGACCCAAGGTGGACGAGGACGGGGGAGAGGCGGCCCGGAGCAGGTGGCCCTCCACTCCCCGCACGTGGCCCGCACGGCGAGGCCGAGGGGGAAGGAGAGCGGACGGGCGAGCTGTGTCCTTCCCCTCGCGACTCCTCCCCGCGCACCTGCTCACCTGTCGGCCCGATCCCAGCGCGTGGGGGAGGGACGAGGGGTGAGGGATGCGGAGGAGGAGCGCCGGGAGAAAGAGGGGGTGCAGCGAGGACTCCGCCCCCCCAGAAGCTGCGCGCAGGCGCAGTGGCCGCTACCGCAGGCAGGGGGCGGCAACATGGCGGAGTGAGCGGCGGCGTCGGGGCTTCACAACAACAGCGGCGCCGGTGGCAGCGGCCCGAGCTTTGGCCCCCGGCGGAGGGCGGAGGGCCGTGCGAGACGAGGCGGCATCCTCGCGGGGGGCCGGGCCGGCGGCAGCGAGCCGGGGAGATCGGTGCAAAGAGCGCCGAGGCGATCTGCGAGGAGCTCCGTGAGGCGAGCGCTGAGGCGGACCGTGAGCCCGCCGGGGAGACAGCTGCGGCAGCCCCGTGAGGAGACCTCGGAAGCGACCCTTGAGGCTGTCCCCGGAGGCGATCGGCGAGGCGCCGCGCACGGCATCCGGGCCCGGCTGAGGCGCGGACGGGAGCGGGCCCGGCGCCGCGGCGCTGGTGGATGCTGGGGCTGCGAGGCGCCGGCCGGGGGGCGGGGGCCGCGGCGGGGATAACGGAACCGGCGGAGGCGGCGCGGCGGCGCTGCGCAGCTCCTCAGCAGCGGGGCGGATGGCGAGCGACAAGCCCGGCCCGGGGCTCGAGCCGCAGCCCGTCGCGCTCCTGGCCGTCGGGGCCGGCGGCGGTGCAGGCGGCGGAGGCGCCATGGGGGAGCCTCGGGGGGCGGCCGGCTCCGGCCCGGTGGTGCTGCCGGCGGGCATGATCAACCCTTCGGTGCCGATCCGCAACATCCGTATGAAATTCGCCGTTCTGATCGGACTCATACAGGTCGGCGAGGTCAGCAACAGGGACATCGTGGAGACCGTGCTCAACCTGGTAAGGGCCCCCTAGGCGTCCGCGCCCTGCCTCCCCTCGTCCCTCAGCCTCCGGTCCGCCCGCGCGCAGCCACGGCCGCGCCACCTCCCTCCTGTCACCCGCGCGGTGCCCAACTCAACCCGGCACTTCCGACGAGTGGTCGGTCCTTAGGGCCTGGGCCGTGAGTGGAGGGGTGAAACGGCCGTCAGGTCCTTTGGGAGCTTCTTCTCCCCATCTCTTAATTGTCGGTGCTGTGGCTCTGAGAGGGTGACAGCCCGGCCCCTAGAGCACGAGTCCCCCCAAGCTCCCCAGCCCCCACCCCCGTGCTCCTGAAATGTGAGAAGCGCACTGGTTCCAACTTGAGCAGCTGGGGTGCTGGGTTTTCCAGGGAGGACGACGAATGATGCAGATTTTGCATCTGTCTTTAAATACATTCCGCGGCAGCGATGGAGAGTGTTGTGCCTGCACTCACCCCTACCTCCATCTCTAGGCAACCTTCACCTCTTTGTAGTATCGCTCCAGTTATGCTGATCTCTTACCTTTGGGGGTGTGGGGCGCAAGTATTAAAATGTAAGGGGGCACCAGATCTTACAGGTTGGTTTCTATGGTTGCGGTGGTTTGAGGATAAAGACCAGAAGAAAGATTTGAAAGGCAGCCTAGGTTTTGGCTCCTTTCATGGTAAGAGAGTTACTGCAGAAGTGTGTATGACTTAATGTTCTGCGCTATCTACAGAGAGCCTAAGCAGTGTTGAAGATGACTTGGTCCAGCAGAAGGAGAGGAAGAGCCGAAATAGAGCATAATTAAGGCTATGTCAGGGCTTTTGCGCTCTGCAAATGCATTTCTTTTGTTTTTGTTTTTGCTTTCTGTCAGCAAAGCTTCCTTAAAACCAGGCTTCCTCTGCATTATCTAGCCTTTGACATTCAGTAAGGTTGGGTTTGGGAAGGCAAGGTGTGATTCAGGAGCAGTCAGTTGACCATTGTATTCGGTGTGAAGTCGCAGGAATAAAAAGAAACATGCTTGCTGTTTTTATTTATTTATTTTTTTTATAACACTCATGAGGTCTGACTTTTCAGCGAAGCAATTATTTTTATTTGGTGCGTTGGAAAATTGAAAGAAAACTGCTGCTGTGGCAGTGGTACCCTGAGACGTGGATTGGATAATGTCTGTTGTTTCTGACCTTTGAAATTAATGGAAAAGTTGGAGTACTTTTTGTTTTCTTTTTGCTAGTGTGTCAACTCAAAGATAGGTCACCCGTCATTACTTCTCTCTCTCTATATGTATTGCAGCTTGAATGTAAAAGTCCTTGTTTTACTTTTGTGTACCCTTCAAATAAGTCACCACAAAAATCAGTGTAAGTTTGTGAGATTGTCATCCAGTAGGTGTACTCAGTTCTTTTCAAAACACTAAAGGGTTTTTTTTTTTGGGGTGGGTGGTGGTGGCAGCGGTGAGCGGTAGTTTTACCTTGCTTCTTAAAGGTAATTATTTTTATTGCTTCTTTTTCTTTTTAGAAGTAAAGCTAGGCAATCTCAAGGAACAATATTAATATATTAGCTGCTACTCAATTTATATATATTTAAAGAACACACACATTTTAAGTGTTTCCGTTTTCCTGAGGCCAATAGGATTTGTTACTTTAGATGATGTGGTAATGGCGTTTCTGTGCTTACTTGTGTGCACTATGTAGCCTGATAGGCAGTAGGACTCTCACGAGCTAGAAACTGATTTGCATGTGGAACCAGTGTGGACTCTGAAGCCACAGCCATGCCTGTTGGATCAGTTCTTAACAGATGGGGTTCTTTAGATACACAGTAGACTAAAAAAAGGAAGTGAAGTATTTCTCTGGTGCTAAAAAGAAATTTAACTCTTCAGTGCAATGAAATCTGCCAGGACAGATGCAAACATTTTTCTTTTTCTATTTAGATATTTAATCTTAGCTTATAGACTTTAGAAATAGTCTGATACCAAATCACATACACCTTAATTCCCAAGATTGATTTTTGGAATAGAAATAGTAGGTGTAAATTCTCTTTGTATGGATTTAAGGGATACAATTTATTTTTAGATGGGAACTTGGTACATAGAGTATATGACAAAATGTGTTGTTGGCTGTATTGTAGCTCCTGAATTAGCCCTATGAAGTATAGACTTTGAATTGTAGGTTTAAACTTTATTGTTCAAAGGTAGTCATAATTGAAATTATGGAATTTCAAGTTGGTTCTTAAAAGAATATTTGGCATTACAATAATTATCAAAGCTTAATTTTTATTTAAGAATAAACATAGCCAGAATTCATTTAGAGTACTTAAGTGACTTGTTAGAAGTTGGAAGCCTTTACTATTTCTAAAATGAATTTTCTTTACTTTCAGGTTTTAATTTAAAATGTGAAAGAATAATGTTAGGTGGGAACAGTGAAATATCTTGCATTGCCCTGTGACAGAAAAGAAAGGAGGGGAACTAAAGGAACTTAGAGTTTTGACAGTACCCTTGGTGTAGTCACCTTTGACAAAATATTTGCTTTTCCTGTTCATTCTTTCTGTATAATGAGAAAATATGAAATACTGATATTTGATCCTCAGATGCTGTCTCATATTTGCCTTATCTAAAAAAATTGCCAAATTTAAGTTTTAAGTATGTAGTAAAATATAGAACTTCATCATAGCTCTGCTTAGAATTTTTTTGCTCTTTATCAAAAGCAGAGGTCCATTCTAGTCAGGCGAGTTGTAGTGAAGAATCAGTGGAGTACACAGAGTGAATGATGTCTTTATAGGTGCTTACATTGTTTCTCAAGGTATTGGCGGCGACTGAAAACATTCAAAGATGAAGCAGAGCTATCAGATGATGATTTAGTTTGAAAAGAAGGTTACAAGGAGAGTATGTGGTCATGAATTTTCCTTGTGGATCTACCCAGTGATAGAAACTAGTTGTCAAGCTTTAGCTTCAGGAGGAATATGTAAATATGCCATCTTAAGAGAGTTTATGTTGAAGAGTTTTTATGGTTAGCTTTCTCTTGTAAAGCATGCATACTTGGTCTGTTGTTTCCTTTGTAAACATACTTGACATGTATTTATAGAAAGTCTACTTCCTTCAAATAAATTCCATGTACACATCATGTCTTATCTTTGTTTAGAACATGGAAGTTTCTTTTTAACAAATTTTTAGAAAAGATAAATGGAGAATTAATATTTAATGAAACAATTACAATAGTGCTTTTAAATCTGCCTTAGGTAGTATAATTTTTAATTATAATTGTAGAATTCACCTATAGTCTTGCAGATTTGTTTCATGGATTATTGAATTCAATTTTTGTCATGAGCATATAGATTATTTTAGTTACTATGAGATGTATCATTTTTGTCTTTAGTTATGAGAATATTTTTCTAATTCTTTAAAATGTATAAGTGATACAATTATTTGGTATATTAAAAGATGCAATTAAATATATGAGAGCATTTACACTATTAAATTTTTTTTGGTATGTGGGTCATGACAGTTTTGTGAGAAGGAGGAATTTTGTTATTTTTTTGTGCTTAATCGTGATCATAATTTTTCCCTAGAGATTCTATTCGTTTACACATCGATAATCAGAATAATTTATTTTTACTGGTATAGTTTCATAAACCAAATAGATATAAATTAAATTTATTAAAAATATACAATTGTTACTGAAAAAAAGAAGCCATGACTTTGAATGGGAGCAGGCAGGGATATATGGGATGGTTTGGAGGGAGTAAAGGGGAGGAAGGAACATTGAAATTAAATTACAATCTCAAAAACAAATAACAAATCACAATTATATTTTAGGTAGACTCAGGGAAGTATTTAATTGTAATAAAACTATATTTATTTATATTAAAGGATTTTTTGGATGTTAATATAGATTGACACATGAGCTTTCTAAAGTAGCTTATATGTTTATTATTGCAATTTAGTATGGAAAGGTAAATAAGTAAAAGTTTCGGTATCTTAAGGAACTTAAGGATATATGTATCATATAATAACACTAAAAATAGTCATTTAATGACACTAAAGCAACAAAAATGTAGCTTTCTGTGATCAAGTTTTGTAATTTTAAGTAAATACTTAATTTATACATTTTTTTTTTTTGGTACCAGTTATGCCACTGATTGAAAATGTCACAACATTCTTTCTTGACTCTTGCTAAATAGTAGATTTCACAGCCCAGCTCCATTTTGTTTCCCAGGGTAGTGGTATCACCTTGATTCATATGTACTTTTTGTTCATTTAGAATGTTGTGTATCCATTGCAGCTTTTTCACATATTATGACTATACTTCATATACTCTCTGTACTGTTGGCCTATTCTTTTGTACCACATACAAGTCACTTCTGTATTATAATTATTTATTTGTGTTGCACTTTCTAGCTCTGAACTTCATAACAGCTGAACATAATCTTTTACATATTAATTTTTAGTGTTTCTCACCTTTTGGTAGTTAAATGCATTTTGAATACGCAGGATGCTATTAGAAGGCAGTAGTAATTAGGATCAGCTCTTAAAGCTACATATGAGTAGCTACATATGAGTCCCATATAGTCAGAGTGACCTTGTTGTAAAATGCAAAACAAACAAAAAATCGAGTGTAATCTAGATTATAACCCAAATATATATATCACTACAAGTATGTTGAATATGTATATGTTAGCTGTTAGGCATTATTATATACATAAATGTTGTTTTTAAATCTAAGGAATTTTTTTACAGGGTCTCACAGAACTTATTATGTAGACTAGGCTGTAGTTCAGAGGGACCATCCTGCCTCTGCCTCCTTAGTACTTTCATAATTTTTTAACTGACATCATAGGCATAGTTAAAAATGTGGTAAAATAGTTTCATGTTGATTGTATTTTTCTGTTAAGAAAGAAAATATACAGTCATTGAAGTATTAAGAATTTATCTTCACTTATGTGTCTTTTTAATGGAACCTCAGTTTTTCTCTAATGGACCATTCATTCACATTCACCCCCATTCTCAGTCATCTTGTTGAGGTAGGTTGATATTAGGAAGGGTTGGCTAACCCCCATGATTAGTTGAGGTTGAACATTTATTTAAGGGGAGTCACATAGTTGGTGCCAGGACTTATTGTACCATCATTGTCAAGATACTGAACAGGGTCTTTGGTATATGACTATATTGCCTGCTTTCAGATTCAACTAAATGTGAATCCAAAAGAGCTAAATGTCTTCTTAATTTGATATCATGTACCTGTCATGATTGTCTCTTGTCTTAGCTTTAGTTGTCAACTTGACATAGCCTAGAGTTATGGTAAAAGGAAAGCCTTGATAGAGGAATTATAGATCGGATTAGTTTGTGGGCATAGCTCTGGGGGATTGTTAATTGATGTAAGAGGGCTCCATCCACACTTGGTGACACCACCATTCTTTGGCTAGAATGTCCTGGGCTAGCTAAGCATGGACTTTGATAGCAAGCCAGTAAGAAAGATTTTCTCATGGTCGATGGATGGTGGTGGTGAATGCCTTTAATCCCAGCATGCAGGAGGTAGAAACAACACATACATGGATCTCTGTGAATTCAAGACCAGTCTGGTCTACAGAATAAATTCCAGGACAGCCAGGGCCACATAGTGAAATCCTGTCTGGAAACACATGCATGCACACACTCAAATCCTATCAACCAACCAAACAAAAATTCCTTCATGGTCTTTTATTCAAGACTCTGCTTCAGTTCCTGTTGCGGATAGCCCTTGGGCTAATTATATTTGATGTTAATTCTGTTCTTCTGTGAGGGGCTGTGAACAAGGAATGAGTCAGCACTCAGGTGATTTCCTGTAAACCTTCTCACTTTAATTTTAAAAAAAAAGGCTAGAGCTGGTGATTGGGCAGAGAAAGAGGGGAAGGTGGAGCTGAAGGTTTCCGGAGAAAAGGGGAGAGAGAGAGAGAGAGAGAGAGAGAGAGAGAGAGAGAGAGAGAGAACACGACACGACACGACTGAGGAGGAGGAGGAGAGGAAGAAGGAAGGTGGAGCAGAAGCACCTGGCCTGGAGAAATGGCACGTTATCAGAGGTCTATTATATGGGGAAGATGGTAGTATAGTGGTAGATCTGCCCAATCTAGGTGCACAGCATGTATTCATATTAATTGAGTTGTGTTTTCATTTCCCAGACTTATTTGGGTTGGAGATTTACTGAGACAAGTTCCTGCTCTTACTTCCCTCAAGGATGAACTGTAATCTATAAAATGGAATAAACCTTTCCTCCTCTAAGTTGTTTTTGGTCGTGGTGTTTAGCAGCAACAGAATGTAACTAGAACATTTTTTAATGCTCTTTAAAAATATATTACCATTGTTACTAGTTTTGAATCAGTTGAAGTTGGGTTTTTGTCAATTGGGAATGAAAAGAATTCCTCTGCTAGCACAGAATTAATATTTGAAATGAGACCTTGTAAGATAACAGAGTTTTCAAATGGAGTGTGGGGCAATGAAGGCACTGCCTTGCTTTGCAACTTCCTTTAATGATTATAAAGTAGCTGTTACATTGTCACCAAGTTACCTTGCCTATGCAACTCTTTAGGCTGGAATTGAGGGATGGTAGAGTCTTTGGATACCTTGGGATACCTTACAGTGTCTTATACTAGACAACTTGCTTTGGTCTAAACTTCATGCTTGAAGAAAATAAAATGTAGTCTTTTCAAGAGAGAGATCTCTTTTGCAGTAGCTGTCACCCAAGATAGAGAAGAGCATCAAAATATCAGAAATGTTGTAGGTTAAAAAGCCATTATTTTTACCTTATGCTAAATTGAAAAGAAGAAAGTTTCTTCCAAGTCCTCATGTACTTCTTCTAGCTTCCAGACACAAGTCAGTGAATCCATTTTAAAGAATTTTAAAGGAGGATGCAGTCAGAGTAGTAGAGTAGCTGTGTCTCCTCAGCCTTAGCGTTTGGTTATTGTGTGGCAGGGAAGATATTAAGATGTGGGTTAAGGCAAGGCCTATTTCTGTAAAACTAAAACTTAAAAGCTGAACTTCAGCTAATGCCTCTATCTCAGCAAGACCTGTTGTTTTGGTTACTAATTCAAGCTCTTGATTGACGTACATAACCGAAAACTCAATAAGGTTTTAAGGAAACTGTACTTCCAGAAAATTCTCAGCCTGATCAAAAAACCTATGTCCATCCGTCTTTCTGTCTTTGTTTCTTTGTTTCTTTTTTCCCAGTCAGCTAGTTATTATTCATGTTTCTTTTAGAACATATCTGCATGTAAAAGCAAACTTTAATGTCATACATTAATGTAGTAGCGGAAACTGTATCTGATCAAACAGTAGAAATAAGTTCAGGATGACTGATGGAGCAGAAATAATTGGCCATTCATACAAGAAAGAGCAATTGAAGAAAATATTCTATCTTTAATTCTTTTAATCTAGATACAATATTCAGAAGCTGAATGGGTTATATTCTAATGATTATACTTTTTTCCTTTTATTGAAAACAGATTGTTTTCTCACATAATATACCCTGATTATGCTTTCTCCTCCCTCTACTTCTCCCATTTCCTCCCCATCTCCCCTCCCTTCTGGATCCACTCCGTTTCTATCTCTCATTAGAAAACAGACTTCTAAGGGATAATAATAAAATAAAAGATAAAGGTAACACATTGGGATTGGACAAAACAAACAAACAGAAGGAGGTGATTCCAAGAGAAGGTGCAAGAAACAGAGACCCACTCATTCCTACAGTCAGGAATCCAAGAAAACAAAACAAAACAAAACAAAACAAAACAAAACACCACTAAACTGGAATGTACTCAAAGAACCTGCTATTGATTCATTCAGGCCTTGTGCATGCTGCCTCAGTCTTTTGAGAGTTCGCATGTGCCTTAATCATGTTGATTTGGAGGCCATGCTTCCTAGGTGTCCTCTATCCCTTCTGATTCTCACACTCTTTCTCCTCTTCTTCAAGGTTCCCTGAACCTCAAGAGGAAGGATTTAATTGAGATATTCCTTTTAGGGTTGGGTGTTTCAAGGTCTCTCACTTTCTGCATTATGTCTGTCTGTCTCTGTATTTGTTCTCATCTGCTTCAGGAAGAAGCTTCTTTGAGGATGGCTGAGCAAGGCACTGATCTGAGTGTAGCAGAATGTCAGTAGGAGCCTGCATACGTGCATGCATCTTCCTTCCTTCCCTCCCTCCCTCCCTCCCTCCCTCCCTCCCTCCCTCCCTCCTTCCTTCCTAGAACATCAGTATTTAGTTTTCTCCTAGGTCTCTGGGTTATCAAGTCTCAGGTTCTTGGTCGTCCAAGCAGTGTTGAGTATGAGTAGAGTAGCCCTTAGTCAAATCAGATATTGGTTGGTGACTCTCACAAGCTTTGAGCCACCATTGACCCAGCATATTTTGCAGGTTTGTCAGTCTAAGGGTTTGTAGCTGGATTGGTGTTTATGTTTCTCTCTTGGCAGCATGCACAGTACCTTCCTGAACCAAAGATATTAGCACATAAGGTGAAAATGGAAACAATCCTATAAAACTCTATGTAGGCTCCTGCTCCATTTCTTTCTTTTTTTTTTTTTTTTGGTTTTTCGAGACAGGGTTTCTCTGTGTAGCCCTGGCTGTCCTGGAACTCACTCTGTAGACCAGGCTGGCCTCGAACTCAGAGATCCGCCTGCCTCTGCCTCCCGAGTGTTGGGTTTAAAGGCGTGCGCCACCACGCCCGGCTCCTGCTCCATTTCTGTTCAATGACGTTATAGGTGTTGTCTTCAGCAATGGAGCCTTGGTGTCAGTTTGTGAAAAGCAGCCGCAACCTAGAGTCTTGGTAACAGCATTTGTGTGTGTGTGTGTGTGTGTGTGTGTGTGTGTGTGTGTGTGTGTGTTTTGGATTTCTATTGGACCTCTTTGATCAACAGCTCAATTAAATATAACCCAGTCCCTATTCATTTGGTGACATGAGATGGCCAGTTGGGCCTCTATCTTGCCCGTAATTCGGCAATATCAGATATATTGCATATAATGTATATATGAAGCGTTTACTTTATTTGGTTTCTCTACTACTCTTCAAATGGCCCTTAATTTTAACTGTCTCTTCTGACACTCCCTCTCTTGTCCTCCCTCTCCCTCCCTACTTCATCTTCTCATTCTAGCCCCTTATCCAGTTATATAACTATCTATATTTCCATTTCCTATTGAGATCTAGCTATTCACCCTAGTTCCTTATTCTCTACATTACACATACATTGTGCAAATGCACTATATTTTCTTTATTCATTCTTCTGTTCAGGGACACTTAGGTTGTTTCCAAATTCTGTTTAATTGGATCTGCAGTGATCATGATTGGACAAGTGTCTTTGGTGGGATAAAGTGTTCTTTGGCTATATGCACAAGAATGGTATCGCCGAACCTTTAGGTAGATTGATTCACATTGATTTCCATAGTGGCTGTATGAGTTTGCACTCCCACCAGCAATAGATAAGTGTTCCCTTTAGTCCTTGACAGTGTGAACTGTCACTTGTTTTATTGATCTTAACCATTCTGACAGGTATAAGATGAAATCTCAAAATAGTTTTGATTTGCATTTCCCTGATGGCTAAGAATGTTGAATATAGTGTTTCTTAGCCATTTGAGTTTTCCTATTGAGAATTCTCTGTTTAGACCTGTACCCATTTTTAAATTGGGTTATTAGTTTTCTTGATATCTAGTTTTTGAGTTCTTTATATATTTTGAATATTAGCCCTCTATTGGATGTGGAATTGGTAAAAATCTCCCACTCTATGGGCTGCCGCTTTGTCTGAATGATGATATCCTTTTGCAGTGCAGAAGCATTTCAGTTTCATGAGGTCCCATTTATTAATTGTTCTTAGTGCCTGTGCTAATGATGTTCTCTTCAGAAAGTCTTTTCCTGCACCAAATACTTCAAGACTGTACTCTATTTTCTCTTCTCTCAGGTCCAGTGTATCTGACTTTGTGATGAGGCCTTTGATCCATTTGGAGTTGTGTTTTGTGCAGCATGATGAATATGGATCTATTTGCACTATTCTATATGCAACTGTACAGTTTGATGCAAATCATTTGTTGAAGGTGTTCCCTTTTTCCAGGGCATATTTCTGGCCTCTTTATAAAAATCAGTTGTCCGTTGGTGTGTGGATTTATATCTGGGTCTTCAGTTCTGTTCCGTTGATCAATATGTCTGTTTTTGTACCAATATCATGAATTTTATTACTGCAACTCTGTAGTACATCTTGAAGTTGGACTTGGTGATACCTTTTGCAGTTCTTTCATCATTCAGGATAGTTTTAAGTGTCCAGAGTTTTCTTTAGGCAGTTCTTATTCTAAACCTCTGAAATATCTCAAAGAAGTAGGCTGCTTAAGCAGCTGACCTGAAAGATGGAAAATCTTTTAGGGAAGAAAATGGAAAAGTGAAGTTTTCTGAGGAAATGAAAAGAAGGTTCCATAATTAGTTGGCTAAAGAATTCCATTTGCCAGGATGTGGAATTATGAATCTTATGATCATGGATACCCCTAGAATTAGGGACCGATTTACAGTCTTTTTGGCTAAGTGATAACAATCAGATTTTTGTGTGTGTTTGTGTTGAGGGTGCGTGCGTGTGTGTGTGTGTGTGTGTGTGTGTGTGTGTGTGTGTGTGTGTAGTGCATGTATGTATGTTTAAACTATTGTGTATTAGTTATATGGGGGAATATTTGAGTTTTTAATGTCTTATGTAGCCACATATCGTCAGCTTATGAAGTTAGACTAAAGGACGTTTGTTTTGAGGGGACCAAGAGTAATGCTTATAATATTAGAATTAGACTGAGTGCAGTAACTTGGCATTGTCTTTTTTTTTTTATTTAATTTTTACGTAATGGTGAAAAGACAGTGAGCAGCACATTGTCTGTTTCTGACAAAAACAGTAAAATTATTGGTATCAAAAATGTCTGTCTGTCTAAATGTGAATAATAAGACCTGAGTATTACACATTTTTTTTTTTCAGGTTTTGACTGCTCAGCATCTGGTCTTTTTTGCTGTTAACAGTTCAAGATTTCCTGATACTCATTTTAGGAATCATATTTTCTCATTTTGTATTTTGGGGTTTCCTTGTACCATATAAAAAAACTGGCAAGTGGTTCTTCAGCAACAGATACTGTTTACAAAATGCATCTATACTTAAACAGTTTGATAACTTATTTTTATCCACAAGCAGAAATTTTCAGTGGAGCTGTTGAAATGTTAGGATGTGGGAGTTGACTGGCAGTCTGCCACAGTAGAAGGTGAAATCTGCTTGATAATGGAGGTAACACAAAGCCATTTGAACTAAGAGGTGGACTGCAGAGGGCATCTTTGGAACACTTCAAGTCACTTGGTTATAAGTTCAGACAGATGTTTCACTGAAGTAAACTAATCCATTTCCTATTTTGCTTGTGCTTTTTTGAGTCCTGTTTCTAATGATTTCATGTCAAAAGAATCTTAATACTTAAAATTATGAATTGAAAAAAATCCTTTAGGGCATTAAGTATTACAGGACAAACCATAGAAGTATGGATTTGTCACAGGTCTTGGTATGTTTCAAAAAGGACAAATAAACATTGTTAATTGCTATCAGCATTCAGTTCCACTAAACAAGAGCATGAGGTAGTAGCAAGAACAAAATGATTATCGTTTGCTAGGGAATAAAATCAAAACAACCGAGTACTGTGGTTGAACATGAAAATGTTATAATTCTTTTTGGCAATATTTATGAAGAATTTGAAATTCCTGTGTTTGGTTCTTAGTTTTTTGCTTTTGATTATAAAAATTATTTTTGATATAAGTTGGCCTAGAGTTTTCTATACAATCTTGAATTTCTAACCCTCCTGCCTGCACCTTTGTGTGTTGGGATTACAGGTGTACTTCACCATACCATGTTTATATGGTGCTGGGAACTGAAACAAAGGTCTTTCTATTCTAAGCAAACATTGTTCCAATTGAACTAAATCCTCAGTCCAAGGCTTCTTTAGCTTATGAAATTTACCTGTGGGCAGGTTAGAGTGTTAATGTAGTTCAGTGTTATAAAATAATTAACAGCAATCTAATGGTTCAGTAGTAGGGAAAAAAACTTAAATAATTTTATAGCCATGCTATAATTATTATACTTATTATACAGTTTACAATCATAAATTTTCTTTTTCTTTTTTTTTTTTTTTTGGTTTTTTGACACAGGGTTTCTCTGTGTAGCCCTGGCTGTCCTGGAACTCACCCTGTAGACCAGGCTGGCCTTGAACTCAGAAATCCGCCTGCCTCTGCCTCCCAAGTGCTGGGATTAAAGGCATGCGACACCACTGCCCGGCTGCTCCTCTTTTTTTATGTTATGTTTTTCTGAAGTGGTTATCTGCCTGATTAGACTATTGTGCATATAAAATGAAATTATTACATGCAAAAAGTTTAGGGCATAGTTAATAATTGTAGTTACTACTTGTTGTTGTCCTTATTCTTAGTCTGAAAAAAGAGTAACAGCTAAAACAGATTAAAAATACCTGAGTCTGGGAACCTATCAGGAAGATCTCAGGTACCCACCCACCTCTCATGTCCTCCTGAATCCTGTAATCATTTCCATTGCTGCCCCTGGCACTTTCCCCTCTGCCTCTCCCTCCCTCCTTTACCTCCCTTCCTCTTCCCTTTCTTTTCTAATATTCTACTTTGAGGAGGGTAGAAACATGGGAGCAGAATGGGCATGAAGTAGTAAAGCTCATCTGCTCCCTCATCACATGGTGGGTCTTACAAGAGTCACCGTAAGCATGGATGATGATAATCCCAGGCAGATAATACCTCCTGGAGTTAGAAGATTACTTGGGTAACAAGCCTAAGGGGCAAGTTACTGGATTAAGTGCCATTTTATGATCATGTATTCTTAGAAAATAATTTCAGTGAATATCTTGACTGACATTTTACAGTGCAGTTGTGAAATCGAACTGCGTAGTCTAATCCTTAGAATACTATTCCTTTTGTAGACACTATCCTGTCCAGAAAGAATAGTTCTGTAAATTCTCAAAGACTATAAAAATGGGAAGGAGTTAGACAAGATTATCTAGAAACTAAATAGTTTTTCTAGACTCAAATCCTTGGATTCTAAAATAAAGGTTCTTGCTCATTATTAAATATGCTACCTAGAGATTATCCCCACAGCACCATTGTGTAAGGAGATGATATTGCATGGCAGTGCTTCCTGTTGATTACTCAGGACAAGCTGAAGAGAAATAAAAATGCATGCAGGATTATTGGATGGATTTACATAAAAAATTAGCAAAAACTATATTGTAAGATATTTTTGAATTTGAAAATTATGTATTATACAGTATATAAGTGTCTTTAATTTTTTTTACATTTTTATTAGGCAAACTGGATCATTTGGATAGTATTTGGAACCAGAATTAATGGTACAGATTAATACAGAGAAATACAGAGAAAAAGTAGGCTTGGTGCCATTCTTGTTGAATATTAGAGGTAGTTTAAGAACTATCACATACTTGTGCTTGAATATGCATTGAACCACCATATTTCCTTGAATGAAACAAATAATGTAACTTCTAATTATTGTTATTTCTCTCTAAGTTTGCTAATGTAAAATAATCACTGATACAAATTTTAACGGGACTATAAACGTTTAGACGTGGCTTCTTTTAACAAGGTCTTTCCTTTGTTTAGAGAAATAACTTGTGCCTAGAGTTGATGTATAAGCATTTCTACTATAATGCTGAGCTTTTCAAATTTGGGGGAGGTACTAGCATTTATAAGTTGGACTTATTTCACACTGTTGTTGCAGCTCTTGTAGTGGTGGGGATGTATTGTCACACACAGTCTGGCTGAGGTTAGGGGGAAAAGGTTGTCTAAGGGTTGTCACAGAGCTGCTTAGCTTCAGGGATGATCTCCAAAACTAGATCTTCCATTTCTATGTTTGCTGTTGTTAAAATCTCTAATTTCTTTGATAGTAGTGATGCTATTGCTGTGTGCTAGCAGCGTCTATTGGATCTTTGTATCTCAATTGAATCATCTTCACTTGAGATAGAAGGCATCAAAAACATCTTTGTTTTTCCAAGTAAAACAAATTTCTCTGTGTTTACAGAGAATGATTCTATTACTGGGAAATAGGTTTTTTTTCATAGTTCTAGAGTTTATTAGTTATTTTTTAAGCAACATGAATCAATGTAAAAATAACTCCTCTATTTTTAAGAGTTTAGTGTGTTGCATATGACCTGTGAAATTATCACTATTGTTTAGCTCTCGTATTCTTTCTTTTATTTTTGCCTAAAAAACTTCCCGTTTGTGTTTTTAAGACTCAGCTATAAATTTTTAGCTACTTAAGCAAAATCTTCCCCGGTGTTCTCCTAAAACCCATTCGGCCGGCCTTCTCCTATCTTTTGTTTATACTTCAGCTGCAGCACCTGCATATTGTAATTATTTGTTTACTAGCTGAACTACCTAGAGAATTAGAATCCCTCCCATGAGGATCAAAGTATTATCTTTCTCACCTTGCTATTTTGAGTACTTAATACAGAACCTGACATTTTGTGGTGTCTGATGACCCCTCCCTTTTCATATTTGTTATAATGCAGTAAGTTGGCTTGTTTTGGTCATGTTCTACTTGGGAATGAATATTTTCTTTGTTGTACTGCTAATTCTTTTGATATTGTTATTGGCCATTAGTTTTAGCATGTCTGTGTTGACTTTTGCAAATAGAAGGATGCTAGTGACATGTAGGTTTATATAAGCGTGGTTTATGTTTAAAAGAAAGTTATCTGAAAATTTAAGATAGGTAAGGAGCCATGATGTCTCCAGATGTGATGAATAGTCTGACTACTCTGTCACTTGATTAGATGAGAATGTTGGTCAGTATACTGTCTTTCACAGAGTAGGAATTAACCAGTTTCTTGACTTTACCCAGTCCAGCATTATCTTCCTTTGTCTTAATGATTATAGTTCCCTTTGCTTTAGTTTATTTGTGGCTCTGGTTTATAACTTTCAAGTACAAGCAAGCATTTTTAAATCAAATTTGATCAAAATACTAAAAATGATCATTAAATAATTTACTGAATAATCATACTAGTGTTCTAGTGGCAGAGTTAAGACTTTCATCGACTGCATAAAAACAATTTTGTAATCTCTGCCTTCAAATAACTTAACTCAGAGTTCAGCAGAGGTAGTAGAGGGACAAAAAGAAAAATTAGAACAATGAAAAGTAAAATTGCAGAAATATAAATGAAATGTTGTGGAGATTTATTTTATTTGGAGCAGTTTTTACTCAGTGGGTGATTTGTCAATTTTTTTTGAGCTATTAAGTGTTCCCCAGAAATAAAGTCAAGAATATGGAAAGAACAGCTCTCTAAACAGGAAAGTTTGCACAGAGGCCTCTAATGCTAACTAGAGTTTGCTTTTTCTTGAAGAAATAATATTTAGTTATTCTAGTATTAGTTTTTTGATCCTGCTCACAGAAGGTGGCATTTTTCCCCAGTTGACTACATTTTTCAGGAGTTCTGATTTTGTAGACTATCTCTGACATACAGACTCAAGTCAATAGAAGATTTTATGTATGTTAACTAAGAGAGATTTTCAGCACAAAAAAAAAAAATCAGTTCATATAGTTAGAGATGAAGTCCTAACTACATATTTGGTGATCTTGAAATTAGAACAGCTGATGATGTACTTGTTTAAATCTAAAGACCTGATAACCAACTAAACTGACAGTGTTAGTTCTATACAAAGACCAGAGAAGAGGTGCTTGTAGGATCCCATAACCTAGCTCAAATACTTGGGAGTCAGCTAGGGAGAGGGCCAGACTTTTTGTTATATTTAGGCTTTTAGCTCACCCATTAGTTACCGATTTGGGGGAGAATAATTTTCTTGGCTCAGTCTTTTGATTCTTACGTTAATCTCATCTGGAAGCATACTTGCAGACATACTCTCTGAACATTCCATGGTTCAGTCTAGTTGACAGATAAATTAATCCTCACAGGAGATGTGTTTTTCCTATCCACTCTTTCCTCCTCCTCTTTTTGCATTGGTTGTTGAAAGGTACATTTTGTTATACTCTTTCAGAATAATTACACACTCTTGTATTTAATAAGCATTCAATAAATACTCAGTAAATGGTGTATAAAATAAAGGTATGATATAGTGGGAAAAATAATGACTATAATTTTAAGTATGTCATAATTCTGAGAAGATTAAAATGACTAGATAAAAATTAGCACATTTTATGCCCCCCCCCCAATTCCCTGGCAGCTGCATTCTACTTTCTCTCAAAGTGAATTTCACTGTCTCATACTAAGAGGAAATACATGATGTTTGTTATTTTGTGTCTGCCTTATTTCCTTTATTGTAATGTCTTCAGTGAGTCAGACAGAGGCTGTGATCCCAACCAGTGTCTATTAGCAGTACAGATGAGATATTGTGTCTATATTTGTGTGTGTTGAGTCTGAGACTCATGATCTATGCAGTGTTTTAAAAGAGACAGAAATGGGCTGTCAGTAAGAAAAAATTAATTTCTATAGTTGCTGGTTCTTTTGTTTTGTAAATATTATGTGTTATAGATACATGGACCATATTAATCTTTCTTTAAAATTATTTTTCTTCAGTTTTCTTCCTCATATAGATGTTTTTGACTGTATTATTTTGGAACTTCTTCATATAACCCATACCAGCCCTAACCTTTGTATTCATAGTATTCCTTTGTTTCTCTATCTCACAAAGCCTAAAATAATTAGAGTGACAAGGTATTCCCAAAGGGTGGGGGAGGTGAAGACAGAGCAAGAAAGCCATGATTCTCCTGAGTAGGCACAGAGGGAAGAAAGACCAGGAACCTTTTCAGATTAATTATTTTTATCTTGTTGCCTAAACACTATAAGGGTAACAGCGTTCAATTTCTCATAAGTTGTTACACATAGTGATTTTAATCCTTTATTGAATATTCAACTCGTCATTCTCCTGAACTAAAAGCCCTGCAATTCACTGTGTGAGTTAGAAACTGATAGTATACTTACATTCAACAGTTTGTATCTTAAAATTAAACGAGAAAAAATTATTAAAAATTTAAGTTTATTTTACAAGCTTCTAGAAAGCATGGACTGTACACATTTGAACTTGTTTTTATATAACACAATTTTTGAAGATGGATCATTCTTTTAAAAAGTACATCTTAAAATGTGTGTGTGTGCACACCCACAAATGCGTGCACGTAAGCATTGCAATGAGCACATGAAAATCCGAGGACAGCTTTCAGAAACCTGTGTTTTCTCTCCTTCCCCTATTGGTCTGCAGCTAATTACATTGGTAGGCCTTATAGTTGGGAACTTGGAAAGGCAAATCTATCTTCATGAGTCATAGATCACAACTATCATGGAGTCACCTTTGACGTTGGAGCAGGAGAGTTTTCCTCTCAAAATGAATTAAAGGATGCTCATCAGTAAGAGGTGGGTGGCAGACTGAACATTTCAAGTTTTGATCGGAGGAAGTAATAAGCGAAGAGATCCTTGCATGGTACATAATAAGCACTTGCTAACTGCCAGCTTTTAAAACAGAGATAGCCAGGATGAAGTTGTATTGACTCATGAGTACAGTTTTGGTTGAAATTGATAGGATTGGAGTTTTTTGTTGTTGTTAGTGCCTGCCCCTTAACTGAATGTGAAAGTAGGAGCAGAACCTTGAACATTTGTGAAAAGTCAGAGAAAAGAGCAAATGAGCTGAGAAGTTAAAGATTATTTCTAATTTCTGAAGTACAATAATATGTTTATCTATTTTTTTAGCTGGTTTGGTGAGATCACTATTTTGTCAGCCACTTTTTTTTTTCTATAAGAAAATCTCATCCTCTCTTCAGAGACAGATTTTTTTCCTTCAAATTGCAATCTTTCAGTTATTTGCCACTGCCTTCGCCGCCGCCTCTGCCACCTCCTCCTCCTCCTCTTCCTCCTCATTGTTGTTTGTTACTAGACTGTCTTTCTACTCACAGAGATCTTCCTGCCACTGCCTCTTCAGTGCTGGGATTAAAGCTGTGTCCTACCATGCCTGCCTTTATTGTCCTTGTTTGTGAGCGCTGGTTTTCGTCAGGATGAGTAGCTGTAAAAACTTTTTTCTTAATGAGAGTACTGATAAATACATGTATAGAGGGTATGTTGAACAAAAGAGAACATGTATGTATACTGGAAATTATGCCTACCTTGATTACTGATGTTCACTCTGAAAGATAAATTAATATGTTTTAGTTACTGCATGACAAATTGTCATTCAGAATGACAAATGAACCCAATACATTGAAAATTATGCTACTGAACTCTGAAAAAATTTGAAATGACCTACTTAGAAAATATGGAATACAGACATCTACACTGGAGGTTTTGATTTCAGAGTAAAAATTAATGGGGCTTAAATCTATACAGTAATGAACTATATACTTTACAGTGTTAACCTAATATCTATATATGTAGAAGGATAAAACTTTATGGGAATAAAGTGTAAAAATAAAAAAATGTAAAAATCAGACTTATTGTACTTATGAGATGATTATTAGTTGTTAAAGAGGGACTCCATAAGTGGATCCTTGTCTTGAAAAAGGTCAGAATTCTTTTTTTCCCAACTTTTATTAGATATTTTCTTCATTTACATTTCAAGTGTTATCCAGAAAGTTCCCTATACCCTCCCCCCTCCCTGCCCTGCTCCCCTACCCACCCGCTCCCACATCTTGGCCCTGGCATTCCCCTGTACTGGGGCATATAAAGTCTGCATGACCAAGGGGCCTCTCTTCCCAATGATGGCCAACTAGGCCATCCTCTTCTATATATGCAACTAAAACATGAGCTCAGGGGGTACTAGTTAGTTCATGTTATTCTTCCAAAGGCCAGAATTCTTACAGAAGCTTTTCTTTATTACTAGTACACAGGCAGATATTATACATGAGTAAGTTATTATTTAGTTACATAATTTTTCTGTTGGGTTATTTGGGATTGATTACTATATTATAGATTATCTAGTTCTTATGTTCCTACTTACTTTTCTGTAGCTCTCATCCCTTTAGTTTAATAGCAGTCTGTTGGGTGTGTGTGTGTGTGTGTGTGTGTGTGTGTGTGTGTGTGTGTATTTCGAGTAAGACCTCAGGCTTATATATTTGCATAAATATATAAATATCTGCACATTTATATGCAATAAATGTGTTCAATAAATGTGCACATATTTGTAAAAATGTACATATGTTTAATGTTATTACTACACAGGTACTTTTTGAATACTTACTGTATGGATTGGTAGAAATTGTAAATATGTGATTACATTAAAATTTCTGCCTTGGAGTTTATAATGCTGTATGATTTAGAGAAATAAGCAATGAAATATACAACTTATTTGACAGAAACTAACCAAATGTTCAACCTTTTATGTTGTGATATGATGTTGTCATTTAAAAAGTTCATGCTCAAGAATTCTGCAAAGTTAAAAAAATTACCCCCAAAATCTCATACAATGTTTTAAGCAAGCTGCTGCTGCTGCTGCTTCTTCTTCTTCTTCTTCTTCTTCTTCTTCTTCTTCTTCTTCTTCTTCTTCTTCTTCTTCTTCTTCTTCTTCTTCTTCTTCTTCTTCTTCGATTTATTTATTTATTATTATATGTAAGTACACTGTATCTGTCTTCAGACACACCAGAAGAGGGCATCAGATCTCATTATAGATGGTTGTGAGCCACCATGTGGTTGCCGGGAATTGAACTCAGGACCTTTGGAAGAGCACTCGCTGCTCTTAATCACTGAGCCATCTCTCCAGCCTCTTAAGCAAGCTTCTCATTTTGTATTGGGCCATATTAATAGGTATCCTGGGTACATATGACCCCTTGGGCTGCAGGTTGTGGATGAGATAGCTCCTCATAATGAAGAAAGATGTCTTCAAAGGGAGTTAAGAAAAGCCTTTGGGAATATGAAGACTTTGAAGAGTAGATACAAAAAGTAAGGTATTTCAGTAATTACATATTGAAATGATATTTTGGGAATTTAGATTTTTAAAATAAATATTTGACTTCAGTTGTTTTATTTATTTATTTATTTATTTATTTTCTCTCAACAAGGTTGAGAGAAAATTTAAATAGATGCATGTGAGTTGCACTTGTGACATGTTATATTTTTATTAGATACCATTTGTTTGGAGAGGAAGTTATTGAAATTTTCAAGATTTTGAAAATTAACGAACTATTCCAAATGTAGAAACATACTCTAGATGCTGTATTTCTATACATGCCTACAAACATGACTGTAGACATGTATACAACGTTTTTATGTTGTCCAAACCTTTCATATTTTGGGTTTTCCTGTTATGTGTCTGTAAACCTCATCCTAACTAATGGCATTGATTTAATAGCACAATTTAAAACCCACATGTCACAAGGGAAAAGCTCATTCTCCTTGCTCTGGTAAAAATTGCCTAAATAATTCATGGAAATCAATATGGCAACAAATTAAAATGCATTTTATTGTCAACAGATACTGTGGTGGGCAAACTGTAAATGTTGATGAAAAGCAACTGGTAGAATTAAGTGTAGGAGGCTTTTTTTTTCTTCAGTGATATGACAGTTTTTTCCAACATATATTCTTTATGCTGTCAGAATATGTTTCTTAATGAAATAATGAAAAAAAATCCTCTTTTCAGCTACTATAAAAAGTTTTAAGTGCATTTTCATATATGTCCATTTGCTGCTATCAAAACCCAGAAGTCAAGAAAAAAATTCTAAGTTTACTTGGACAATGGGATATTTTTCTGAAGGTTTATTTGGCTGTCAAAAACAACATACTTTGCATTAGATTCTTCTGTGTCTGTACTGCTCGAATAGCTGTCATTTAAAAATGTCCTAGTCGGACTCCTCCGTCCTTTCTCATCCTTCTGTTCGGCCCTCTTTTCTTCCCCACATCGTTGTTCTTATGTGCATTTATCTGTGTACTCAAAGGCATTATTCACTGGTGTCACCTTAGGACAGTTTTAATTTTTTTTTTTTAACTTCAGCATTATTCTGTCTTCTTAAATATCTGCTGCAATATCCCAGAAAATGGAGACTTCTTTTCTTTCATGTTACTACTACGACTACAACTACTATGACTACGAATACTACTAAATCGCTGTTAAGCTCATATTAAGAGCCACTGTGCTAAATTTTCTACACACTAGCCTTGAAGTTTGCTAGTGTTTTATAGGTAAGAAAACTAAGGATAAAAGAACAACTAGTCCCCTCCACCTTTTTATATTTTATATAGTGGGCAGCATTCATTGTTTGCTGCTTTAAAATTACATATGTACACATTATATATAATATACTATATGCAATATATATGTTGTACATATATGGCATAGGGTTAGGATACATAAATATATAAATATAAAATATATAAATATATATAGATTTATATTATGTTTATGTGTATTTTGCCTGCATGTATGTGCCTGGTGCCCACTGACATAAAAAAAAAAAAATCAATTCCCTTGGGACTAGATTTACAGAAGAATGAGATCTTCTTTGTGGGTACTGGGAATTGAATCTGGGTTCTCTACAAGAGCAACAGGTACTCTTAACTGCTAATCCAGCTCTCCAGTTTCACACTGCTTTTAAATAAAAAAAAAATTCTTTCGAATTTGATTTGTTGCTGTTTTAAATTCTACAAGTGTAACTTTAGCCTACTGTAGTATCTTTCTAAAACAACAATTAGTATACTTAGCTATGGAAGTTTAAATTAAAATTTTGATATTTTTAAGCCCTCAAGAATCTGTCTGTATATCCTGGTGCAAAGTCATTCAGTGACTACTCTTTACTTAGTTTATAAGCACACCAAGGTCAGTAACATTATATATATATATATATATATATATATATATATATATATATATATATGGCATGTATTGATATGCCTCATCTGTCTCTAGTGACAATTGTTTCCCATAGATTCTGCATATTTTAGCTGTATGAAACTTCTACTCTTACTTCCTAGGGTTGAATATGTTTGTATCTCCTTGGGGATGCATATCTTGGGATGCATATGTTCTTTAGTTCTGTTCATATACCCTCCGCCCCTCCATTCACTTTGGTCCTGATGAAGGTGTGTGTCTACTTTGTTTCTGCACATTTGAGAGTGCTTTTCATCCCCTAAAGAAAATTATAAGTAAAAAATTGGAGTTATTTCCAGGCATGTGTGGGTTGCTTTGAAGAGAATTTGCAAACCCTTATTTGTATTGAGCCAGCTGTATTTCGAATGAAGTGAAGCAGAATGAAGCAAGGTTGTGAAGGAAGAAATTGAGAGCATTTAGATTACTGGGCTTATTTATGGGTAAATTCTTGATTCCAGAATGATCAAGTTAGTACTAAAGCGGAGTTAAGCCCAGGCAAACCACTGTGATGTGCAGCATCTGAGTGCTTCTTGGGAGAGCTGGTCCTCCTTACCCATCTGGTATAGGATGCTGTCAGTGTAATTTGAGTACTGTCTCCTCCTGCCCTCTTGAACTGGTTATTCATGCTTTAGTCTCCTATTAACATTGTAGAATATACCAGCAGATTCTGAGGTGTCTCTGTCCATCACCCCCCTGCTCCCTTCCTCAGTACAGGGTTTCTCTGAGTAACCTTGGCTCTTCTGGATCTTGCTCAGTAGACCAGACTGGCCTTGAATTCCAGTGAGACTAATAAGTGCATTAAAAAAGAATACTAAATCATGCTAGGGCTTTTTGATATAACTAATCCAAACTCAGAAATCATCTCCTGGTTCTGCCTTTTCTCCTTGCTTGTGACCTTGATCGGATGTAGTAGGTATTGGATACTACAACATCATAGAGTTATATTGAGAGGAGTAAGGACAGATGTGAATATGGAGGAGCTCCTTGCAGTTGGCTTGGGAGGAGGAATTGGACTTTGCTGAGTAGACTGAGTGGAGTAAAGGTGAAGGCATTGTAAAAAAGGACATTTCCATTCATACAGTGAATAGTGTAATTCAACTACAGGTTGAAAATCTTTAATTTGGGGAAAGAAATGTGTCAATATCTAAAGCTTCTTAAGAACATATGTAGTTCTTGGATTAGGGATGTTCAACTCCTAAGTTTTTATAAATATTACAAAATAACAATAACAACAAAACAAAACAAACAAACAAACAAACAACTGTTCAGTGAAAATTGCCCCGAAGTCTGACTCATTTCTGGGTTCAGGTGTTTCATAAAGATTACTTGTACTGTCTTTTTGTAAGTGTTTTGTCTCTCAGCAAATCCCAGTCTAGCCTTTAGGTCTGAGTTTAAGCTTTCACTCTGCTCTAGATTTTCTTTCTTGAAGGAGACAGTTCTGTTTTGACTTCTGTAATTAACAGGTGCCTTTTATGGCTTGGACTTGCATTTGCTGCTATTCGCTCCTTTAAAACAAGCAACCGACGTACCTGACTCTCTATATTTAGATTTATAAATCACTATGTAAATACGTTTTGAGTCAAAGTATTTTTTGTGTCCTGGTTTTCTATAAATAGTTTGGCCTTCCTGGTATGACTAATTTGAATTCAAATCCTGGCTCTGTCTTTACTTTGCCTTATGCCCTTGGGCCAAATTTTATACCTCTCTAAGCCTTTATTTCTCTCACTCCCTTTGTAGATCTATGTAAATATGAATATGTGTGTCCATCCATACATTCTTCCATACATACATATTTTTCATTCATTTGAAAACAGTAAAAGAAGTATCTTACTTTCTTTTTTCTCTCTCTCAAATGGAAACTGTGCATGTGAGCTATAGATTATCTCTAACAGCTTCTGTACAGAATGCACATATAGTGTAGTGCTATTCAAAATGTGGTCCTCATAAGGTTTGAATATTCATGAGGTGTTTGTTGTCCTAAAGGAGATAGGAAGACTGGGTCGGAATTCAAGTCAGCTTTGTGACTAAGCATACTGCGTTTCAGTGAGGTAGGTGCTCAACCCCACCTCTCAAGACTTTCGTGATGTAGGAGGTAGTGTGGTGAGTTCACTGCAGCCTTCTCATTGGATGGTACTTCAAGTAGCATACATTTAGAGTATTCTTTGGATAGCATTTAAATAGATCTTTAGTTTTATTTGTATTATTTTCCTTTTGATTGTAATATTTGAAAGTTTGCTGTCCTTAGTCGTATGATAGATTTAGATCTGTATTCTAATCTGCTGCTAATTCATTGGATAAACCATTGCATTGTAGACCTTATTTTATTTTATTTTATTTTTTATTTTTTATTTTATTTTGCCTGACTGGAAATGAAGTTGGGCTAGGTGATAGTTATGGTCTTTGCAGACTTTAATATGCTAATTATCTGATTTTGAAATAGCACTTAAAAAAACTTTTCATTGGTTCTACGTACCCCACATTAGGTACCCCAATTCTACTTCTCTCTTATTGTATTTCTACCTGCCCTCCATCCTTGCAGCCTCCCTCCACCAACAGTGAAAAAAATTGTTGTGGAAGCTGTAGTGTGTCACAGTGTGTCCTACAGTATATCATTTTTGTTCACACTTCTTTGCTTGCAAATGTTCATTGCATTGAGTCATTGGGCTGGTACAGAACTCTGGCCTCTATCAATACTGGATCCTCACTGAGACTCCTCTGGGTATCCTGTTGTTGCCTTGTGTTATGGAGATCTTGCAGTTTTGATTCTGTGGCGTCAATATCTACGGGGCAGATATTGGGCTGGGCCAATTCAAAGTCCTGGATCTTAGCCTGAGAGGTATCTGAGTAGATCAACGCCTGGCTCTTCCTCTCTCATGCCTTCTGGGCTGGCTCACCAGCAGCCCCTGCAACCAGGGCCAGCTCTACTCTGCTCCTCAGGTGAGGTGCAAAGCCCGCTTTCTCTAGTGCTGTAGCAGGTGAAGGGCAGGGTAAACTCTCCTGTTCTCATAACCTGATGCCTGGGTCAGCTTCCCCACCTGCCATAGGTGGCAAGGGGTGAGGATAGTGAGGGCATCTTTCCCTTACCCACTCTGCTTCTTGGCAGACAGGTTACTGGGCCAGCTCTCCCTTGCTCACACCTCAGGGCTGACTTATTCACTCCCCTCATCATCAAGGTCAGCTCTACTGTGCTGCCCAAGTTAGGTGCACAGCTTGCTCTCCTGAGTGCTGCAGTTGGTGAAGGGAAGAGACAGCTCCCCTGCTCTTATGACTCTGTTAGGGCTAGCTCTCCTGCTTGCTGCAGGTGGTGAGGGCAAAAGGGAGGGATGGGTATCTACCCCTCACTAATGCCACTGCACAGCAGACAAATAGCAGTGCTGGCTCTCCCACACTCGGGCCCTCAGGGTCAGCTTACTGGCAAACCCCACACCTAGGGCTGGCACTGCTGTGCTGCCCAGGTAAGGGTCAGCGACAGCTCTTCCTTGCGGATGACCAGCTCTCATGCCTGCCATAGGTGGAAAGGGGTTAGGGATGGTGCAGACAAAGGTGGGACCAGCTTTCCCATATTCAGGCCTTTAAAGTTGCTCACCTGCAAGCCCCACATCTAGGGCTATCTTTACTATTCTGTACAGAGCATGCTCTTTGGAGTGTTATAGTTAGGGCTAGGTGCCATCTCCTGCTCTCATGACCCTGGGACCAGGTCTCCTGCCTGCCACAGGTGGTGGTAAGTGAATGGGGAGGAGGCTATCTCTCCCTTATACCTCTACATGTTAGATGAATGGTAGAGCCAACACTTCCATGCCCCTATCCTATAGGTCGACTCACCTGCAATGTATGGAGCCTGATCTCCAGGGTACTGCAATGGGCTAGATGTGGGGTCAGCTCTCCTGCTCTCATGCCCCCAGATCCAGAGTTCTCCCAGGATGCTCAAGTGTGGGGGCCAGTTCTGCACAACCTTTAGTCATTGACATGTCTCCAGGTGACAGCCCAGACCAGGGACATCCTCCTGGTTTTTGTAGTAAGGGACCCTTGCTATTGCAAGGTCAGGGACCCAGGCATGGCCCACGGTGGCAGCACAGGCCAGGACGGTTCTAGGTGGCATCACTGCTTACTCACATCAAGTTGTTTCTCAGTACCCTTCAGTCTCCAGTTCCGTCTCTCTTTATTGTGCCCACATCCTCCGTTTCTCTTTTTCTTCCATTTCTCCACCACTTACTTGCTCCTCTTAGTGTTGCCTTAGGTCTCTGAGTGTCTGGAGTCTTCTCAGTAGTGGCCTGAGAAGTGTTGTGTTCTTATGCACACAGGGGTCATCACTGGCATAGTCTGTGTTGGAGTCCAGAAGTTGCCCCACAAACCACATGAACACTGATCAGCCAGCCAGGGTTGGTTTATTGAACACACACCTCAAGACAGATCAGAGCAACAGCTCAGGCTCAAGAGCTCAAAGCTATGCCTTGGACATTTCTCAGGGCCAGCTTATAAAGGCGAAAACCGAAAGAGCGGGGGCAGAGAAGAGATCATAAGCAGGTGTTGGAACTGTTGGTTCGCCCTGACTCAAACCATTTTAGACATAACAGTTCACATTGGCCTTTAATTTGATGGGCCCTATGTGAAGCTTATAGTTGTGGAATTTCTTAAGATTAAGAAACCTCATAACATAGAGAACATAACAGGGATTGGGATCAGCATGACCCTGTTCTGAGTTATTTTTCTGTGTCAGTCACTAGCAGGCATATTACAGCAACAATATGAAACAGCTGATAGAAACTTAAGGTTGTTTTGTTAGACTATTATTTGACTATATTGTACATAACCATTTATTGAAAAATGTGATGGCTCTCATTATTTCTATTCTTTATATAGATGTTAATGTTAGAGAAAAGGACAATTCTTAGAAAGGGGGATATGAAGTGGAAACTTAAGGGTTCTTTGGAAAGTTGGTTGAATGGTGTTTTGCTGGGCCAAACATGTGAAGGAACGTTTTGTTAAAGTGGACATGGGTGTGAAAGGCTAAAGTGTACTTGTGAAGGAATGTTTCAGTGGAGCAGAGACAGGAGAGAGGGTGTTCTAATGCAAGCATGTGAAAGGACATGTGATGAAACCTTACGTTGTGTAGTTAAGCTGCATTTGTTGGGACGGCATAGAGAGAAACACACCAAAACACTTCTGGTGGTGTACTGCAGTTTGTTGATGCTTCCAAGCATCAACTGATTGGATGCACGTGCTGAGGCAAGACACATGGAGGACACGTGATGTTTGGAGGCTATAAATAGGTCTCCACTGAGTCACAGAGATAGAGTTCGGCTTACTGGTACCCCAGTTGTATAGTGCTTGTGGGTCTTGTGTCTTTGCTATCTTCCCTTCCCTGATTGTCATTCCTCTGAGAGAGGCACAGTTAAATCTCCCTGATGTTCCTGTTGGTCTTTCCTGCTGAATTGAGCCTAGGCTGAAGCCTGGCTGTCTCTGCTAGGTTGTATCATCACTGTTGGTAAATCTACTCTACCGAACCAGACTGCTGGTGTATCAATGAGGTGTTAGCAAGTGGATCAAGCTGCCGCTGCCTGTTAACCTGTAAACCGAACTTCGGATTTCCAGACAACACAAACAGGAGTTGCTCCAAAGAACCTTTCTAAACAGGTCCACTAACCCCTGTATCCTTTCTTTTCCACTTCCTCTGGCAGATGGTGGGTTACAAGGAAGGCTGTGATTAGTAAAGTTCCAAATGCACATAACTAGCAGGGATCAGAAATTTGGTAAAGTCGCCTTACACTTCCCCACTAATGGAAGTCAAAGCATTTGAAGTCTTTTTGGGCTGCCTTTCTTTTCTTCCTCCTTTGTGTTCTTTTTGAATAAAGTGATTATCTATTCTTGCCTAAAGTTTTCACAATGGAATGGATAATCCTGCTTTATCAATTTCTTTTATTAATGTTTCTTAGTATTAAGAGATTTCCAGTAGTCACAGAGACAAACATTTAGATGGTCCCTAATAAAGTGAAACATTGTAGTGGGCCAGAATGAATTATTTTAACTGAGATAAGGCAGGGTTAGGTTTAACTGCTGTTCATTTTCCCATAACCAGAAAACGAGGTGTATTTCTTATGAGGATATGTAGAAATGAATGTGAAATGAAAGTATTGAAAAAACTTAATATTTTTAGTATTGGAGCAAAGGAAAACAAACTTTTGTTTATTCTTTCTGCTAGTGACCACAGTGAGTTAGTAATATTATCTTTAATTATAAACGAAATTATTTCAACATAAACTGAATAAATTTAAATAGCTATTGTTTTTGGTACTGTTTGGTCCACTAGGAGAAAAGAGAAAATAGTCCTATCAGTTTTTAGCCTCTAGTTTATTCATGAGGCCAAGCCTCTAACCCTCATGATAAACCCTAGAAGTCAAGTTCTGTAATTGCAGTTCACTCATAGCTTACACATGAAGAAGTTATTTGTTCAACAAATAACTTAGTTGCCTAGGCTAAACTTTTACTAAGGGTTGCTTCTGACTCAAGCTTATTTTCAGGAGTTGATTTTCAGGGAAAACAGAAGAGATGTGGAAGATGAAGCAAACATCCAAGGGTGAATGAAGTAGTTACGCTACAGCATTATTAAAGTCATAAGGTGCTGATTTTCCATTGTGGTCTAAAGCAAACCATTTCAGGTTCCTGCTTGCCTACACTCTTGTTCTTTGATGGCCGAACAAATGGACGTAGGCTGTGAATAAATGTTGTAAATATAGTGTATATAGAAGCTATATATAGAAGTTATGACATGTGGAGTCTAGACATGTCAGAGACATACATTCCTTTCTGGATAAAGTGGTTAGTGTTAAGGATTTTATTTCATGTATCTTATGCATACACAATATACATTCGCTCATGGAAGGTGGGAAGAAATGAATGCAACTTTAAAAAATTAGATTTATTTATGTTATTTTATGTGTATTTATCTGCATGTATATGTTTGCATGTGTGCAGTGCCCATAGACGTTAGATGAGGACATCCGATACTCTGGAACTGGAGTTACAGATGGTTGTGAGCTGCTATGTAGATGCTACCATCCAAACTGGAACTGGGTGTTACAGATGGTTGTGAACTGCTATGTAGATGCTAGCATCCAAACTCCCGGTCTTTTGAAAAAGAAGCCAGTACTTTTAACTGCCGCGTCATGTCTTTACCTCCTACAAGTTTCTAAAAGCTTTTAAAAAAACTCTTTAAATGGGCTTGTGGTTTGGATATAAGAGTGTCTCTTATAGGCTTATGTGATTGAACACATTTTCCCTTCCTGGTCGCACTATTTGTGATAGATTTTAGGAAGTAGAGCTTTATAAGAATAAGTGGGCTACTCAGAGCAGGGCTTGAGGTTTTGTAGCCTGACTTCACTTCATGTCCATAGTTGTACTTCTTGACTATGAATGCAGTAGGGCAGGATTCTATCACCATGCATTCTCTGCCATGATGGAATGTGTTCCCTTGACCTGTAACCCAGAATTAACCTTTCTTTCCCAGATTGCAACTTTTTAAGTAACCAATACAATGGACACATTCTAAATAATGCTGGTCAAAAAGTAACTTTGAGGAGTATTTTGAAAGACTTAAGTTGGCCATGTTTATTAACAGCACAATTTAGTACTGACTTCCAAGCCTTTAATAATATTTATTGAGAGAATGCATAACATTTTTAATTCTTTCTTTTCTTTTCTTTTCTTTCTTTCTTTCGTTCTTTCGTTCTTTCATTCTTTCGTTCTTTCGTTCTTTCTTTCTTCTTTTCTTTAAACAGTACAGTTGTTATCCCCTTTCTGGTCCACCTTTCAACAGTCCATTCTTTCTCCCCCATCTCCAAGAGGGTGTCCCCATCCCATCCCCACTCCACTCCGCCAGACCTCCCCACTCCCTGAGGCCTCAAGTCTCTTGAGGTTTAGGTGCATCTACTCTCACTGAGGCTAGACCAGGCAGTCGTCTACTATATATGTGTTGGGGGCCTCGTATCAGTTGGTGTATACTGCCTTGTCTGTGGTTCAGTGTCTAAGAGATCTTGGGGTTCCCAGTTAGTTGAGACTGCTGGTATTTCTCTGGGGTTGCCCTCCTCCTCAGGCTTCTTCCAGCCTTTCCCTAATTCAACCACAGAGTCTCCCAGCTTCTGTCCTTTGGTTTGGGTTTAAGTATCTGCATCTGACAGCTGCTTGTTAGGCCTCTCAGTGGACAGCAGTGCTAGGCTCCTGTCTGTAAGCACATCTTATCATCAGTAATAGTGTCAGGCCTTGGTTCCTCCCTTTAAGCTGTATCCCAATTTGGGCTGGTCACTGGACCCCCTTTTCCTCAGTGTCTTCTCCGTTTCCATCCCTTGCAGTTCTTTTAGACAGGGACAATTTTGGGTCAGAGTTTTTGACTGTGGGGTGGCAACCCCATCCCTCCACTTGATGCCCTGTCTTTCTACTGGAAGTGGACTCTACACGTTCCCTCTTGCCACTGTAGGACATTTCATCTAAGGTCCTTCCCTTTGAGTCCCTAGAGTCTCTCACCTTCCAGGTCTCTGGTACATTCTCTAGGGTCTCCTACCTCCTACCTCCTGAGGTTGTCTGTTTTCATTCTTTTGGCTGGTCCTCAGGGCTTCACTCCTGTTCCCCACCCACCCCCAATATCTGATCATGTTCCCCCTTTCCATTCTCTGTACCCTCTCCCACCCAGGCCTCTTCCTCCCTGATGATTGAATCCAGAGCCTGTGTATGCTAGGCAAACATTTTCTAATAATATATTGTGAAACATAAGTCGTGAGTATAAAATCCACAGAGTCTTGACAAGTTCATATGCATGTGTCAGTTAAACCCCTGTTAAAATATAGTATGCCAACAGAACATGGTCCAAGAATGTTGTCTGACAGGCATTCTGAGTGCTTGTGAGAAAACTCCAAGAAAATAAGAGTCCTGTTACCTTAGTTTCTTCAAAAACATAGACTTTTTTCTTGGATTTTGCTTTTCATGTTCCTCCCAGCTGTAGCAGATAGGAGTGAGTTTACTTCGGTTTACATACCTATGTGAAAAAAACATGTTTTTGCCATATGCAACTTGTCTACCATGTGTGCTTTATCCACCACATACATTTTACCCTTATGATTGATTACTTCACTCATGTGACTCTTAACCCTCAGAGAATAAACTGTCTGATGATCTGAATAAAGTTGGCTATTGCATGAGACTTTAGTCCACCTCATTTTTAGGCTCCACTCTCCCAGGTTCACACTGCCAACTAGAGCAGTAAACAATATGCTACTCGTGTCTAGAGAGTCCTCCATATTCCTCATTTGCCAGTTCATTTTCCCACACTCTTGTCCATAAGCACTTTTCTAGTGTAAAAAATTGAACTCATTTTATAGCTACATGCTGTGTAATGGAGGAGGGTGACCATGAACTTCTCTGATCTTCTTCTTAGAGGAAGATGACTTTGAATTTATGATCATCCACCTTCCAAATGCTGACATAACAGACATGCATCACCACATTCAGTTTATGTGGTGCTGGGATCCAACCTAGTGCTTACTCATGCTAGGTAGGCACTCTGACATCTGTACTATGTCCTCAGTCATAATTAGACTAAGTAAACATTCTTTCACTTAATGAGCAAATTTTCAATTTCCTCATTTTTTATCAGTTGTGCTTGTGTATGAATGTGTACTATGCCTGTATGTATGTGTGTTTGCATGTGTGTGAGCACACATATGAATTTACCTGTACATGTATATTCATTTACATGTGCCTGAAATTAACGTTGGGTTTCCTTTTGATTGGTCTCACCTTACATTCTGAGGTACTACTTCTAACTGAACAGGAAGCTATGTTTTTTGGGGGGGTCTGACTAGCCAACATGCTTTAGGGAATTCCTTGCACCTGCCTTGCCCACATCATTACTAGAGCGATGCTGTTCTTCTCACTTGGCTTTTATATCAGTTCTAGGGGTCCTGGCTGTGCATCTTGTGCTTGACCTTACCTTACCTTGTGAGCCAACTCCTGAGCCTTTCAACATTTTCCTTGTTTCTCTTAAGGTTTTTATTTTTATTTATGTATTATATGTATATGAGTATATATGTATGCACACATGTATGCAAAAGGTGAACTCAAAGGTCAGAAAGTCAGAAGGTCAGAAGAGGGCATCACATCTCTGGAACTGGTTGTTATTTTAAGGGGTTGTGAGCAGCTTAGTGTGGATCCTAGGTAGTAAACTATGATCCTCTGGCAGTGGGCCATCAAACACCCTTAACCAGCCCCAACAGCTGCTGCTGCTTCTTTTTCTTCCTCTCTTCCTCCTCCTCTTCTTCATTTTCTTTTTTAAAAAAAATAAGCTTCAGACTGTAGAATGAATTGCCTATTTAACTTATTCTTTCTCCTGGTGATGGAACTCTGGGCTGTTTCCAGGTTTTGCCTATGATGAATGAAAATTCCTTGAATGTTTATGTATAAATAATTTTAGGATTTAAAAACTATTTCAAGTAGTATTAACAAAAGTAATTATTTGCTCATAGAAATTGTCATATGTTCTTCCAAAGTGATTAAAACATTTCATGCTTCTAATAGTGTGTGAGAGATTCCAATTTGTTCAGGATTTCATATGCTTCCCCATCCTGATGGATGTATAGTCAGGTTTTATTGCACAGTTTGAAGATATAAAATCTTCTTATAAAAGCGAGTAGTTTTTTATATACCAATAACAAACTTGCTATAAAAAAGGGAAATGATTCATTTCATAGCCTTAAAAACAAACACCCCAAACCAAACCAAATCAAAATAAAAAGCCTATGTATAAACTTAAATATCTTAAAGCCCTTTATAGTGAAAACTCTAATGCAGAAATGAAAGAAATTGTGGAAGATATTACAGTGAAAAGTCTCTAATGTTCATGGATTAGCAAAATTAATACTGTTGAAACAGCATTATAGAAGTGTTGTACGGATTGAATATAATCTCTTAGTTTAATCCCAGTGATATTCTTCATAGATATATGGAAAATTCTCTCAATAATCGTATGGAGACATTAAAAAGCCCAAAGAGCCAAGTACTCTTGAAATTTGGTATTTTAGTTCAGTGCTGGAAGTATTGCAAAACTTAACTTCAAAGTATACTTTGAACTTAAAAAGCATTATGGTATCAGCCCAAAAACATTGTTGAAGAACCTTGATATAATCCTCATGCAGCTACAGTAATCAGATTCTTGATAGAGATACCAGAAACTGAAGCCTGCCTCCATTTTAGGCTTAAAAGACATAGTTCTGTTTCTCAAATATTGGGTATGCCCCACCTGTAACCTTAACTACAAGTGGTTCTATACAGCCTGTTCCAGGAATGGCAATCATGTCTTTGTTTTAAAAGTTGCTTATAACCATCTTGAAACCCTACCTTGTTTCAAAAGGTTATATGACCATCTATGACTACCTTGTTATGATAACCTTTTGTTGTGGCTAACTGTTGTAATCCCCATTGTGCAAATGTGCCTTTGTTCTAGGATGTGTAATGAGTAAAGTTAGTCATGCTTATATTATGCTTATGTGCTGCTCTATATCCCTCTCTATTTTGCCAGCTAAATCCCCTATTTGGAAACCCGCCCCACTCCTGAGCAAAAGCCTTGTTCTCCTCATTTCCAAGGCTGACTTCTTAAACCCATCTTGGTGGGGAGATAGTCCATGTACATGAATGAAAAAGCTTGCTTAAATAATTTGGCCATGATAATTTGGGTTGGTGGTCTTCTCCCATCTATAAGATTAACAATACATACATTGAGAAAAAAATTTTCTTTAACAAGTCCACATTTAGAAGACTGAAACCTGATCACTGTTGCTCATCTTGTACAGAAATAAGCTCAAAATAGATGAAAGATCTTAGTGTAACACACAAAGTTTTCTAGACACATATAATGACTTTTTGAATGGTACTCCAGTAACCCAGGAAGTAGTAGCAAAAACTAAAAAATGAGATTGCATTAAATAAAAATCCTTATTCATGGAAAAGCAACTAGTCAACAAATGAGGAAACATTCAGCAGAATGAGTGAAAATGTTTACCAGCTATTCATCTGACAAATGTTTGACCATTTATTCAAAGGTTATTTGGTCAAAAGAACAAATAATGCAATAAAAAATGACATAAAAATGCAAATACTTTTCCATTGAAGAAGTATAAATGCCCCCAAAATACTAGAAGAAAATAAGACTGTGTTTAGCCAAATGAATAAGTGTAAATAGCCCATAATCTTTTGAAAAGCATTCTTAGTCATAAGAAAATTGCAAATAAGAATCACTGAAATTGACCTAACCCCAGGTACAATAAACTTTTATTAGGAAAATAAAACATAACAAGTGTAGTCCGAAATGTGGATGAAGAAAGAACCTTTATTTCCTCTTAGTGGAAAATGGAAGTTAATTTACCAGCTGTGGAATGAGTATAACAATTCCTCAGTAAGCTAACAGTGGGAGTACCCATGTACCATCTGTGGTATGTATCCTGAGCATTACAGCCTTCTCACTTACATTTGTACCTGAACACTTGTGTGCATCACTACACTACACACCTGCATGCTCATCAGTGGGTGAATGGACACAATTCATGATATATGTGCAGTAGTGTTTTATTCAGCCATCTAAAAAGATGGAAAAAAAATGGCCTGGAGTGTGGGGCAATGGGCAGTACACAGTCAGCCTGGTCTCTAGTCGAGCTGAGGTCTTGAAACCCGGTGGGACCTGTGGGTGATAATTTCCACCTACATGGGACAGAAGGCTTTCAATCAGGTCTCCTGGACCCCTGGCTCCTGTCTAAGTTACTGCCTCCACAGCCCTCACAGGAGAGGCATGTGGCTTTCAGTCAAGTAGACAATGTCCCAAGCTTCTGGCCTTCTGGCTAGACTCCTCCCCACAGTTACCTAGTGTATTAGTTAGGGTTCTCTAGAGTCACAGAACTTAGGGAGTAAAGGAATTTATTGATGACTTAGTCTGCAGTCCAATTCCCAACAATGGTTCAGTAATAGCTGTGAATGGAAGTCCAAAGATCTAGCAGTTATTCAGTCCCACACGGTGAGCAGGCAAAGGAGTGAGAGCTAGACTCCCTTCTTCCAGTGTCCTTATATGATCTCCAGCAGAAGGTGTAGCCCAGATTAAAGATGTGTGCCATCATACCCTTAACAGGTTAAAGGTGTGTGCCATCACATCTTTAATCCCAGATGATCTTGAGCTCGGAGATCTCTCTGTCTTAATCTCACTCCTTTAATCCCAGATGATCTTGAGTTTGGAGATCTCTCTGTCTTAATCTTCTGGAATCCATAGCGGCTATGCTATCAAGATCTCCATACCAGGATCCAGATCAGAAACTTCTATCTCCAAGCCTCCAGGTTAGGGTCACTGGTGAGTCTTCCAATTCTGGATTGTAGTTCATTCCAAATAAAGTCAAGTTGACAACCAGAGATAGCCACTACACCTAGCAACAGCAAGATAACAAGCCCACTATAAGAGGGGCTGTTTGGCCCCTTCTCCATCTCTTAAGCTTTTACTTTCCTTACTCTCTCTCTCTAAGATTTTACCTCTCTTTCTCTAAGCCTTCACCTTTCTTATTCTCTAACTCTCTCTCTTTCCCTTTCCCCTTCTCTCCTCTTGGCCATGGCTGGTCTCTCTCTCTCTCTCTCTCTCTCTCTCTCTCTCTCTCTCTCTCTGTCTCTCCATCTCTCTCTCTTCCTCTCTCTCTGTCTCTCCACCTCTCTCTTCCTCTCTTTCTGTCTCTCCATCTCTCTCTCTTTCTCTCTCTGTCTCTCTCTCTCCTCCTGCCTTTCTACAATAAAGCTCTATCTAAAACCTTAGACTGTCTCTGATCATCAAGGCCCAGACTAAAGACACTTGTCTGTGTGGGAACCACCCAGTGCCCTTCTTTCCCCCTGCCCTCTCTTCCCATATCTCTGGGGCCAAGTGCCGCCCTGGGGGCCCCTATTCTATTCTCAGCTCCTCCACCTTATCCAGCGTGGGATGCTGGAGACTAAGAAGCTGGTACTAGGGCTGCCCCTTGTCCACCCCTTGCCCTGTGGAGTCAGTGGCTTCACACAGCCAGATGCCCACCCAGGGCCACATGGAAAGCATTTGGCAGTCTTCCTGCTTCAGCCCGCCCAGAACACTGGAACTCTGGCCAGATGCTGGCTCTCTCCCTCCCACCTCTTCCCCTACACCCACAGCCCTGCACTGGAGACCATCCTGTTAAATGAAATATGCCAGTCTCACAAAGACAGGTTTTGCATATTTTTCTCATGTGTGAATTTTAGTTGGAAAATAGAAGTAAAAAAGAGGTTAATAATGGTGGCAGTGGGGGTGACTGCATCTGGGAATGTCATAATAAAACCGATTACTTTGTACATTTTAATATATGCTAATGAAGGATGTATGGAGAAAATAGAGGATCTATGTGAAAAAAGTAAAGAAATGAAGGGTGTTGATTTATGTGATATAATTCAAAGAAGTGCCTGCATTAAATTCCAGTCATGTGAAGGAGATTTACAGTAATTAGTAATCACTTGAACAAGGGAATGAGAAAAGATAAATACACTGTCAAGTTGAAGATATTTTAGATGCTTTTCATAAGCATATTGGTTGTTGAGTGAAGTAGAAACATTGCAGATACTGTGAATGTTGACAGGATTGGCTCCTTCCAAGTATTCTGTACCTCACATAAACAAAAGACCTATACAGACATTTTGCAGATCAGTTTTGTTTTAACATTGCCTTTGAACAGTGTTTATTTAAACTTATTTATTTATTAAAATTTTTTTAAAGTGGATATTTGTTTACATTTCAAATGTTACTCCTATTCCGCCCCACCTCCTGGAAAACACCCATCCCATCCTCCCTCCCCCTGCTTCTATGAAGGTGTTCCTCTATCAGCCCACCCACTTCCATCTCCCTGTCCTCAGTTCCCCTACACTGGGACATTTGTCAAGCCTTCATAAGAGCAAGGACCTCTCCTCCCATTGATGCATTACAAGGCCATCCTCTGCAATGTATGCAACTAGAGCCATGTATACTCCTTGATGGCTTAGTCCCTGGGAGCTCTTGGGGTACTAGTTGGTTTATATTGTTGTTCTTCCTGTGGGGTGGCAATCCCCTTCATCTCCTTCAGTCCTTTCTCTAACTCCTTCATTGGGGACCCTGAGCTCAGTCAAATGGTTGGCTGTAAGCCTGAGCATCTGTCTCTGTATTTGTAAGGCTCTTGCAGGGCCTCTCAGACAGCCACATCAGGCTCCTGTCAGCATGTACTTCCTGGCATCCACAATAGTGTCTGGGTTTGGTAACTGTATATGGGATGAATCCCCAAGTGGGACAGTCTCTGAATAGCCTTTCCTTAGTCTCTGCTCTACACTTTATCTCCATATTTGCTTCTGTCAGTATTTTGTTCTCCTTCTAAGAAGGACTGAAGCACCCACATTTTGGTATTCTTTCTTCTTGAGCTTCTTGTGATCTGTGAATTGTATCTTGGTTATTTGGAGCTTTGGGGCTAATATCCACTTATCAGTGAGTGTATATCATGTGTGTTCTTTTGTGATTGGGTTACCTCACTCAGGATGATCTTTTCTAGTTCTATCCATTTGCCTAAGCATTTTTTGAATTCATTTTTTGATAGCTGAGTAGTACTCCATTGTGTAAATGTACCACATTTTCTGTATCCATTCCTCTGTTGAGGGACATCTGGGTTCTTTCCAGCTCCTGGATATTATAAATGAAGTTGCTATGAACATAGTGGAGCATGTGTCCCTATTACAAGTTGGAGCATCTTCTGGGTATATGCCCAGGAGTGGTATTGCAGGGTCCTCAGGTATGTCTAGTTTGCTGAGTAACTGCCAAAATGATTTTCAGAATAGTTGTACAAACTTTCAATCCCACCAGCGATAGAGGAGTGTTCCTCTTTCTCCACATCCTCGCCAACATCTTCTGTCATCTGAATTTTTGATCTTAGCCATTCTGACTGGTATGAGGTGAAATCTCAGGGTTGTTTTTGATTTGCATTTTCCTGATGACTAAGGTTGCTAAACATTTCTTTAGGTGCTTCTTGGCCTTTCAATATTCCTCAGTCGAAAATTCTTTGTTTAGCTCTATCCCATTTTTTTAATAGTGTTATTTAATTTTTAAAGTCTAACTTCTTCTTCTTTTTTTTTTTTAAGATTTATTTTATTTATTATATGTAAGTACACTGTAGCTGTCTTCAGATACTCCAGAAGAGGGAGCCAGATCTTGTTACGGATGGTTGTGAGCCACCATGTGGTTGCTGGGATTTGAACTTATCACCTTCGGAAGAGCAGTCGGGTGCTCTTACCCGCTGAGCCATCTCACCAGCCCCCTAAAGTCTAACTTCTTGAGTTCTTTGTATATATTGGCTATTAGCCCTCTCTCAGATGTAGAATTGGTAAAGATTTTTTCCCAATCTGTTGGTTGCCTTTTTGTCCTATTGACAGTGTCCTTTGCCTTATAGAAGCTTTGCAATTTTATGAAGTCCTATTTGTCTGTTGTTGATCTGAGAGCATAAGCCATTGGTGTTCTGTTTAGGAATTTTTCCCTTGTGCCCATGTTTTTGAGGCTCTTCCCTACTTTCTCCTCTATAAATTTCAGTCTATCTGGTTTTATGTGGAGGTCCTTGATCCACTTGGACTTAAGCTTTGTACAAGGAGATAAAAATGGGTCAGTTTCCATTTTTCTACCTGCTGACTGCCAGTTGAACCGGCACTATTTGTTGAAAATGCTGTCTTTTTTCCACTGGATGGCTTTAGCTTCTTTGTCAAAGATCAAGTGACCATAGGTGTATGGGTTCATTTCTGGGTCTTCAATTCTATTCCATTGATCTTCCTGCCTGTACCAATACCATACAGATTTTTTATCACTATTGCTCTGTAATACAGTTAGCTTGAGGTCAGGGATAGTGATTCCCCCAGAATTTCTTTTGTTCTTGAGAATAGTTTTGGTTATCCTCTGTTTTTTGTTATTCCAAATGAGTTTGCAAATTGCTCTTTATAACATTGGGAAGAATTGATTTGGAATTTGGATGGGCATAGCATTGAATCTGTAGATTGCTTTTGGCAGGATGGCCATTTTTATGATAGTAATACTGCCCGTCATGAGCATGGGAGATCTTTCCATCTTCTGAGATCTTGGATTTCTTTCTTCAGAGACTTGAAGTTCTTGTCATACAGATCTTTCACTTTCTTGGTTAGAGTCACACTGAGGTAGTAATGTTATTTGTGACTATTGTGAAGGGTGTTATTTCCTTAATTTCTTTCACAGCCTGTTTATCCTTTGAGTGGAGGAAGGCTACTGATTTGTTTGAGTTAATTTTATATCCAGCCACTTTGCTGAAGTTGTTTATCACCTTTAAGAGTTCTCCAGTGGAATTTTTGGGGTCACTAATGTATAAGATCATATCAACTGCAAATAGTGATATTTTGACTACTTCCTTTCCAATTTGTATCCCTTTGACCTCCTTTTGTTGTCTAATTGCTCTAGCTAGAACTTCAAGTACTATATTGAATAGATAGGGAGAGAGGACAGCCTTGTCTAGTCCCTGATTTTAGTGAGATTGTGTCAAGATTCTCTGCATTTGGTTTGATGTTGGGTATTGGTTTGCTGTATATTGCTTTTACTGTGTTTATGTATGGGCCTTGAATTCCTGATCTTTCCAAGACTTTTAACATGAAGGGATGCTGAATTTTGTCAAATGCTTTTATAGCATCTAATGAAATTGACCATATAGATTTTTTCTTTGAGTTTGTTTATGTAGTGGATTACGTTGATGGATTTCTGTATTTTGAACCATCCCTGTATCCCTGGGATGAAGCCTACTTGATGGTGGTGAATGATCATTTTGATGTGTTCTTGGATTCAATTGGTAAGAATTTTATTTAGTATTTTTGCATCAATGTTCATAAGGAAAATTGGTCTGATGTTCTCTTTCTTTGTTGGGTCTTTGTGTGGTTTAGGTATTCATAATTGTGGCTTCATAGAACAAATTGGGTAGTGTAGATAGCCGCGGCTGCCGTGGAGCCTCAGCCCCGTAGGCAGCCGTGGCTCCGTGGAGCCTCGAACCTGTAGGCAGCCAAGGCTCCGAGAAGCCTCCGGCTCTCCGCCATTACAAGATGGCGGGGGACCAGCCGGCTGTCAGGGAAGAGAGCCTAGTGCGCATGCGCAGCTCTCTTCAGGCTCTCCTCAAATGATAGCCCCTCCTGAACGGGCAATATGCAAATGAGGCGTGGCTTGTGGCACCAATGAATGGGCCATGTGCTAATGAGGTGTAGCTTGGTGCACCAATTCGCAACCACTACGACACCCCTTCCCTGAGAGAGTATATAAGCCGCAACTCTGCTGCTGTCCAGGGGCCTGGGAATCTACTATCAAGGTGCTCCAGAATAAAGCTGACTGAGAAGATCCCGGTGGTGGTGTGACTTTCTTGTTGCTCAAGGGAGGCGCGTCACAGGGTAGTGTTGCTTCTGTTTCTATTTTGTGGCACAATTTGAAGAGTATTGGTATTAGGTTTTCTTTAAAAGTCTAATAGAATTCTCCACTAAACCTATCTAGTCCTGGGCTTTTTTTTTTTTTTTGGGGTGGGAGACTATTAATGACTGCTTCTATTTCTTTAGGGCCTATGGGTCTGCTTAGATGGTTTATCTGATCCTGTTTTGTTATTTTGGTTTTTCGAGACAGGGTTTTTGGCTGTCCTGGAACTCACTTTGTAGACCAGGCTGGCCTCGAACTCAGAAATTCGCCTGTCTCTGCCTCTCGAGTGCTGGGATTAAAAGGATGCGCCACCACGCCTGGCTGATCCTGTTTGAATTTTGGCACCTGATAGGTGTCTAGAATATTGTCTGTTTCATCCAGATTTTCCAATTTCATTGAGTGTAATCTTTTGCAGTAGGATCTGATGATATTTTGGATTTTCATGGTTTCCATTGTTATGGCTCCCTTCTTATTTCTTATTTTAATAATTTGTATATTGTCTCTCTGTCCTCTGGTTAGCCTTGCTAAGGCATTATCTATCTCGATTTTCTCAAAGAATCGGCTCCTGGTTTTGTTGATTATTTGTATGGCCTCATCTGGTTGGGGTGGGACTGGCTATAGAGTTTGCTCCCATGATAAACTGGTGCAGACTGGAATGAACCTGAGCCCCTGATTGGGTTGGTGGGGTTCCTATGTCCCTGTATCCTGCTGGTCCCAGTTAGTGGTACTGGAACATATGTTGTGACCTACTCACCCCTGATCCTAAGATCCTGGGTGTGCTAGAGCACCTGGGATTGGAGCCTCTGGGTGCTGTGGGACTGACTACAGAGTTTGCGCCCAAGGTAAAACGCTGCAGCTATTTATTTATTTGTTTAATATCCTATGGTGGTTCGAATATGTTTGGCCCACGGGAAGAGGCACTATTAGGAAATGTGGCCTTATTAGAGGAGTGTGTCACTGTGGGGTTGGGCTTTGAGCCTCTTAAGCTTAGGTTTCACCTAGTGTGAATTAGAGTTCCCTTCTGCTGCCTGTGGATCAAGATGTAGAGTCCTCAGCTCCTCCAGAACCATATTTTCCTTCAAGCTGCCATGCTTCCCCACCATTATGATAATGGATTGAACCTATGAAACTGTAAGCCTGCCCCCATTAAGTGTCTTCCTTTATATGAGTTACCTTGGTCATGGTGCCACTTCACAGCAATGGAAACTCTAAGTAAGACAGAAGTTGGTACCAGGGACTGGGGTATTGTTTTGATAGGCCTGAAAATGTTTTTGTTTGGAGGAACATGGATTTGGGGACTTTGGATTTGGAAAACAGTGTAAAGCTTTGAGTGGAGCTTAATGGGCCATCCTCCTAGAAATATGGAAGATATTGAGTGTTATTTGAACTCAGGAGGCCTGGCTCAAGACGTTTCAGAAGAGAATAATGTTAGTATTTGGTCTAGAGAATGTTTTTCTAATATTTTAGTGAAGAATGTGGCTGCTTTGTCTGAAGAGTCTGTCCAAGGCTAAAGTTAAATTTTGTTCAATTGCATTAGCAAATGAAATCTCAAAAGATCCTAGCATAAATTCTGTTGTGTGGTTACTGGATGTTCACTCTTATGATGTGCAGTTTGATAAAAAGGAGCAAGCTGAGCAAGGAAAAATACAAATTGTATAGTTCAAAGATTAAAGGGGCACCAGGAAGTGGAATGGAGTCAAATCCTGAGTTTAAGGCTATTAAATGGAATTAAGGAAGTGGTGCTCTTGGGGCAAAATCCTACCCTGCTAAACTTAATGTTTATACATTTGCAGCTGATGTTGGTATATCATGTTAGTGTTTTCATTTGAACATAAGGAGATATGATTGTGTGTAAAATTGCTAAGGGATGAATTGTGATGCCCTTTCTTTCTTTCTTTCTTTCTTTCTTTCTTTCTTTCTTTCTTTCTTTCTTTCTTTCTTTCATGCCTATTCTTGGTTGTCAATTTCACTATATTTCATTTGAACTACAGTTCAGAAGCATAGTGAGTATGCTTATAAAAATCTTGTGAAAAGGAATTAAAGAAAACCTTAGGTCCAGGCATGGCAGAACATGTCTTTAATCACAGGAGACAGGGTTAAGCAAATTTTTGAGTTAAAGTCCAGCCTGGTACACTGCAAGTTTCAGGCAAAGAAAAGGCTAGGTCCGGTCTTGGTGGTACACATATGTAATTCTAGCACTCAGGAGACAGAGGTATGAAGATCTCTGAGTTTAAGTCAGTTTATATAGCAAATTCTAGGACAGCCAACACTAGGAAGCGAAGGAGTTTGAAAACAGAAAGTTGGTGAAGATATAATAGAACAAGGGGGCCATGTTCCAGCCCCAGCAAGCAGCAGAACTTGGCAGCTTCTACCTTGTGGCTCTGGCTTTAGTCAAGAGTAGTAGGGGTTACTGGGATAATTTATGTTGGTTATTTGGAGCTAAGAAATTAGTGGTTATTAAGAAGAGAACAGCATCACTGAGGTGAATTCTTTCAAGAAGTATTTTCTGAGAGCACAAAGAAGCTCCAGAGATAGCCAAGGTCATATCCCCTGCTGCAGGTGGACTTGGTAATGTGTAAGAATCACACAGATCGTAGTGGTTTTGAAGGCATGAAGGGGTCATAGTGAGCAGCTGTAGCTTGGCAGTGTGAGAGAGGCCAGGAAAGGTCATTTGTGAAGGTACAGCCTCAGTAGCAGTTGAAGTTGAGGCTTAGCACCATGAAAAAAGCCTATAAGAGGCTATTGGTGCAAGTGCAGCCTGGTTGCAGTGAAAGACCCTAGAGTGTTGGAGATGCCAGTACCATATGATAACCACCAAAACCAGAAGCAGTAGAGAGCCAGGAGTAGAGTCAGTGAGAGCCTAGAGTGGTACAGGAGGCAGAGTTGGAGAAGTGACTCAAACCCTTTGGAGGAACCAAGAAGTTCCCAATAATTGGAGCAATTTGAAGTTGAAGTCAAGTTTCCATAGATGTGTGGATTTACTTCTGGGTCTTCAATTCTATTCATTGATCTGCCTGTCTTTTTTTTTTTTTTTTTTTCTTTTTTCCAACACCATGCAGTTTTTTTTTATTACTATTGCCCTGTAGTAAAAATCAAAGATTTTTGCTTGAAATCAAAGATGGTGATATTTCCAGAAGTTCTTTTATTGTACTTGATTACTTTAGCTATCCTGGGTTTTTTTGTATGAAGATCAGAATTGCTCTTTCAAGGTCTGTAAATAATTGTGTTGGAACTTTGATTAGAATTTCATTGAATCTGTAGATTGCTTTTGTTATGATGGCCATTTTTACTATGGTAATTCTACTGGTATATGAGCTTGAGAATTCTTTCCATCTTACAACTTACAGTTTCTTTCTTTACAGACTTGAAGTTCTTGTCATATAGGTCTTTGATTTGCTTGGTTAGAGTTATGCTAAGATTTTTTATATTATTTGTGGCTATTGTAGAGGGTGCTTTTTCCCTAATTTCTTTCTTAGCCTGTTTATTGTTTGTATCAAGGAAGGCTACTGATGTTTTTTGAGTTAATTTTGTATCCAGCCACTTTCTTGAAGATGTTTATAAATATATAGTTTATGAATATGTATATGATATATGTTTATGTTTTTGTAGGTGTTCTCTGGCTGAATTTTTGGGGTCACTTATTTATATCATCTGCAAATAGCAATATTTTAACTTCTTTCTTTCCAATTTTATCCTCTTGATATCCTTTAGTTGTTTTATTGCTCTAGCTAGAACTTTACATACTATGTTGAATAGGTAGACAGCCTTGTCTTGTCCCTAATTTGAGTGGAATTGCTTTATTTTTCTCTTCATTTAATTTGATGTTGGGTTCTGTTTTTTTAAGAAGGCATTTAATACTTTCCTCTTAGCATTGCTTTCATTGTGTCCCATTAGTTTGTATGTTATGCCTTCATTTTCATTGACTTGTAGAAAGTCTTTAAATTTTTTCCCTCACTCCATGACTAGTGAGTAGAGAGTTCTTTGGTTTCCATGAGTTTGTATGCTTTTAGTTCCATGAGTTTGTTTTTATTGTTGAAGTCCAACTTTAATGGTGTAATAGGATACAAGGAGTTATTTCAATTTTTTGTAGTTGTTCAGGTTAATTTGTGACTGCTGATAGGGTCAGTTTGGGGAAGGATCTGTGAAGTGCCAAGAAGGAGGATTCTCTTGTGTTTGGGATAAATGTTCTGTAGATATGTTAGTTCAATTTGATATATGATGTTCCTTAGTTTCATTATTTCTCTTTTTCGTTTCTGTCTTGATTATCTGTCCTTTAGTGAGAGCAGCGTGTTGAAGTTTCCCACTATTAATATGTGTGGTTTGATGTGTGATTTAAGCTTTAGTAAAATTTCTTTTATGGATGTGCATGCGCTTGCATTTGGGATGTAGATATTCAGAATTGAAATGTCATCTTGCTGGAGTTTTCTTTGCTGTGTAGGAAGTATCCTTCCCAAGATTAATTTTGGTTAAAAGTCTATTTTAGTAGCTATTATAATGGCAACCCCAGTTTGCTTCTTGGTTTTGTTTGGTTGGAAAACTTTTCTTCCAGCCCTTTACTCTGAGGTAATTTATATCTTTGTTGCCGTGGTATGTTTCTTATATGCAGCAGATGATAGATTCTGTTTTCACATCCATTCTGTTAGCCTGTGTCCTTTTATTGGGGAATTGAGTACATTGGTGTTGAAAGATATTAATGACCAATGGTTATTAATTCATGTTATTTTGATGTTGATGGTGTTAGTGTGTGTTTGTGTTTCTTTTGGTATAGAATTATTTATTTCCTATGTTTTCTTGAGTAGAGTTAACTTGTTGAGTTGGAGTTTTTCCTCTAGAATCTTCTGTAGGGTTGGGTTTTTAGATAAATATTATTAAGTTTGGTTTTGAAATGAAATATCTTGTTTTCTCCATCTGTGGTGATTGAAAGTTTTTCTGGGTGTAGTAGGCTAGACATCTCTGGTCTCTAAGAGAGTACAAGTTAACTGGTCAGGACCTGTTTGTAGTCTCTACTAAAAAGTAGGGTGCAATTCTTTTTTTTTTTGTTTTTGTTTTGTTTTGTTTTGTTTTTCGAGACAGGGTTTCTCTGTATAGCCCTGGCTGTTGGCTGTCCTGGAGCTCTCTTTGTAGACCAGCCTGGCCTCAAAGTCAGAAACCCTCCTGCTTCTGCCTCCCCAGTGCTGGGATTAAAGGCTTGTACCACCACGCCCCGTTTAGGGTGTAATTCTTATAGATCTACCTTAATATATTACTTAGCCCTTTTCCTTTGAAGCTTTTAATATTCTTCCTTTGTTCTTTACATTTACTGTTTTGGTTATTATGTAGTGGGAGGGTTCTCTTTTCTGGTCCAATCTATTTGGTATTCTGTAAATTCTCCTATGAATGAATATGGGCCTATCTTTCTTTAGGTTGGGAGATTTTTCTTCTATGATTTTGTTGAAAATATTTTGTGATCCTTGGAGCTGGAACTTGCTACCTTCTTATATTCCCATTATTTTTAGGTTAGGTCTTTTCATAGTATCCCAGATTTTATGGATGTTTTGTGTTAGGAATTTTTTAGATTTTACATTTTCTTTGACAGATATATCAATTTCATCTGTTCTATCCTCTATGCCTGAGATTCTTCCATCCCTTGTATTCTATTGGTAATGCTTATGTCTGTTGTTCCTGTTATTTTCCTAGGTCTTCCATCTCTAGGATTCTCTCAGACTGTGTTTTCTTTATTGCTTCTATTTCCATTGTCTAGTCTTGAACATTTTTATTCATTTCTTTCACCTGTTTAATTGTATTTAGCTGTATTTCTGATGGGTTTATTAGTTTCATTTTTAAAGCCTCTACCTGTGGGTTTATTTTTTTTTAATTTTTCTATATTTCTTTGAGGAATTTATTCATTTTTATCTTTAAAGGCTTCTGTCATCTTTATAAGGTTTGATTTAAGGTCATTTTCTTGTGCTAGGATATCCAGGTTGTGTTAGGATATCCAGGGATTGCTGTAGTAGAATTGCTTTCCTCTTCAGTTGCCCTAGCTCTTGTTTGTGTTCTTAAGTTATCTTCTAGCCATCTGGTTATCCCTGGATATTCCTGATGTAGCAGGTCTTCCAGAAGGCAAAGGTCTGTCCTGGGTGCTTTTGATTCAGCAGGCTTCAGGTGGGCAGTTTTGGGCTGGAAAATGCCACTCAGCATGTCTTAGAGGATCTGGGAGTTCTCCAGAGGACCTGGCATGCAGGGAATTGAGGTGGGGTGTCTATCATGGATGTTTCTGATTCAGTAGGCCTGGTAGAGGCAGTTGGAGCAGTGGTAGTTGGACATTGGAGCCCAGAGGTGAAGGGGGTTGGGGTTGTTGCAGCAACATCTTAGGGCAGATGTGTATACCAAAGGGGATTCAGTTGGCAGGGAATGGGGAAGGAGAAAGTCTCCACTGATGTTCTGGTGCAGCAGGTCTGGTGAAGGTAGCGTGGTGATTGGACAGGGCAGCTGGGGGTGGGGGCAGCAAGCAGTGCAGGTGAACAGTGGTTTTGTTTGTTGTTGCTGTTGTTTTCACTCCCAGATTTGTTGTATATGTAATGTGCTGTGCTTGCCAGCTACTATTTTATTGACTTTGCCCTTTATCCTTTGGGATCTCTTTCATAGTTTTGATGGTTGGTGTACAGTTTTCTTTTGTTGCTTATCTTTCCTATGAACATGGTGGGTGAATTTATTTATGAGATAACTATTCTCTCCTGTACAAGGTTTACCAGGGTTTCTTTAGCCCAACAATTTGTATTTTCATGCTATTATAGCAGTCAGAATATACATTGTTAAAAAATTACCAGATTATTTTTATGATGTGTGATATTATAATTACCTGGATCTTACATAATTATGATTGATCTCAATTGACTTATTATTATAATCTCTAATATCACATAGATTTAGATTATTAGTTTCAGTAATTTTGCAATGTTTTCAAAACTTATGTAAGTAGCAGTTTATTATGGACCAATGAATTTATAATTCTCCCAAAATTGCCTCTCACAGTATGTATTTTTTGTTTGGGTTTAATAAAATATTTTAATAAACATTTTAAACAAATGAGTTAAGGGTAGGAAAGAGGTATTAGTGAAAAAAGAGACAAAGACATCTGAGAACATGAATTTGGGTTTTGTGAGAATCTTATTTCACTGTTTTTATAGTAGTGACATGTCATATTTTTATTAAAAAAATGAAGTGTAATTAAATATGTGTGTGTGAGTTATACCGGAGCTAAGAGATATTACAAACCAGCAGGTGTCCACAGTCCATCATACCCAAACACAAAAGAATACACCTTCATAGCACCTCATGTAACTCTCTTGAAAATTGACCACATACATCACAACACAAATTTCATCAGATACAAAAAACTGAAATAATCTCCTGCATGCTATCAGAGCACCACAGATTAAAACTGTTTTCAACAACAACAGAACAGCAGAAAGCCTATGTACTCATTGAAACTGAACAACTCTCTACTGAATGACTGCTGGGTCAAATAAAGAAATTAAAAATTTCCTAGAATTCAGTGACAGTGAATGCACAACACACCCAAACTTACTGGAATATTGTGAAAGGAGCACTAAGAGGGAAAGTTCATAGCAGTAATTGCCTTCATAAAGAAGCTGTAGAACTCACATACTAGGAAATTAACAGCACACTTAAATGCTCTAGAGTAAAAGGAAGCATACCTAAAAGTGTTTGCATATGTACATTTATCTGATTCTGTGTATTTATGTGCATGGGAGGAGATCAGAACATCTCTCAGGAATTGTGGCTCTCTCCTCCTATTATGTTGGTTCTGTAGATCAAAGTCAGGTTGTCAGCCTTTCAACAAGTACATTTTACCTCCTGAGCCTTCTTGTCAATATGATTTTGAATGTATTATCTTCTAAATGTTGGTAAAAAACCTAAATGAAATTTCAAGGCTCCTGTTGGGTACTTGACAGGCTTACAATTGATAAGGTCACATGGATTCAGAAAGGTAAGATATTTTTACTGTAAACAAAGTTAATGATCTTGTTTGAGATTCCTAGAAAATGTCTGAGGAAAGGCATGAATGATGCCTTACCTATGGCATTACATAATACATTCAGGTTTTAAGCCTGGTTTATTTGTATTTTAAAGTAAACTATCTCTTTATGGAAGGAATATTATGTATATATTGTCAGTATTCACAGAAGATTAATTGTGTTGGAATTTTTTTTATTATTATTTTAAACTGGTGAGAAGCTCCTTTCTCTTTTCAAGTCTCCACACTTTCCCCTGTCTTTTTATCCGGCTCAATTTTTTCCGTGAGATTTTGATTCCTTAATCTTAAGGATGACTGAAGTCCTAAGTTCTGTTTTCCATTTTTTCTACCCTGAATAGGCATGAGGGATCTACCTAAACAGGAATCAAGGTTTCAGCTTTGCCTGACCTGGTGGGCATGGAAAATTTGGAGCTTGCATATTGGAAGGTCATTATTTGAAGAAAATCTGGAAGAGAGGATATTATTTAAGACATCAAAGCATATAGAAACAATAAAGTGTATACTAGATTATTATGATTAAGATTAGTACCCAAAGTAGTAAAGGTCTTTTAATCATGAGTTGCCTGATAATTATGTTAGTAGATAAGTAAAACTAAAGGCAGAGACTGACAGATTTAATTTGGATATATGTAAATCTTAGAGCATACTGCTCTAGTTGTCAGAAATATACTACTACTAGTACTGGTAGAGGCTTACTTTGTGGTATTATAAGTCTTTAAAATAACCTTCCTCTATTAGGTAATTTTTTTAACCTAGGCAATCATTTCAATGTCCAGATTCTTAACTCTTACAGAACTCACTTTCATAGTAATAAAGGTAACGTAAACTAAACTGGTGCTTGCCACATGTGACTCTGTCTCTTCCTTCCTTCCTTCCTTCCTTCCTTCCTTCCTTCCTTCCTTCCTTCCTTCCTTCCTTCCTTCCTTCCTTCCTACATTTAGAAATACCAGCAAATTTTCTGCAGCAATATTAGATTCAGAACACTACACTAAAATTTTTCAAGGGTTAGGGGGAAATAAATCTGAATCTAGTAATATACTTTGAAACAAATTAATGTTTTAGAACACAATATAAATCCTGACAATTTCAGGCACATAGGAACTCAGTATATATCCTGGCCAGAGATCATTGTTGAATGGATTACTAACAAATGTATTCTAGCAAGAAGGGCAGTGAACCAAGATAAAAGAGTGAGCTACAAGAAAGCACAAAGAAAGGAATAAAACATTCTGTTAAGTTTAAATAAAGTTGATATATATATGTGTGTGTGTGTGTATATATATATATATATATACACACACACACACATATATATATCTAATTTGGAGAGTAAAGGAGCAAAAGTAAGCTTAGGCTATACTCTTGGTTGCAGGATTGTAGCTATGCTTGCTGAAATTACAGAAATACACAAGTGTAAATTATTAATATACTGCTTGAAACCTAGCACTTACTGCATATTAGAAATGTTGTAAAACAAAGTTAAAGAATTAAATATGTAATTTATGCATTTTTTAAGGAAATGCAAGAGTATGGATTGAAATGAAGTATAAAAATCAAGGGGGGAATTTGAGCTTTATCTTTGGATGCTTTTAAATAAACATGCTTTCCTATATTACTTGGGTGTTTTTTGACTATAAGAAATTCCACCGAAAGAATATCTGTGTTATTATTTTGTTATGGCAAAATTCCTGAAATGAGCTTAAGTCAAGAAAGGTTAATTTTGGCTTATGGTTTCAGAGTTTCATTTCCTGTTTATTTTCTAGATGGTGACAGGAATAAAGTCATGGCAGAGGAAAGGTATGATTTCACTCAGAGCATCCATAAAGGGGAGAGAGGAGTTAAGGGAGAGAGGAGTTGAGGGAGGGAGGGAAAAGGGAGGGAGGGAAGAAGAGAAGAGAAGAGAAGAGAAGAGAAGAGAAGAGAAGAGAAGAGAAGAGAAGAGAAGAGAAGAGAGAAAGGAGAAAGGCTCTAACATAAAACAATCGCAGTAACCTACTTTTAGCTAGGAACATCTTTCAAAGTTTGCCCCACCTCTCAACAGTGCATTGAATTGAGCTGTCCTGATGCAATCACTTCCCAAAAGGCTTGCCTTTGAAAACTGACTCAGCATTTAATTAGGAACTAAGACTTCAGCACTTGAACCTTTTAGAGGATACTTCATATCCAACCTGTACCAGAAGCATCAATAATGATGAAATCAATCCAGTAATAAATAATGACTAAATTAAGCAAACACATGGCATAGGGGTGGAGGTAATCAAAAAAAAGGAAATTTTCAGAGAATATAGCCCTTGATTTTTTTTGGGGGGGACAGGGGTAAGGAATCTTCTACATGTTTACAAAACCAAGGACTTGGTAAGCTACAGCTTAAAAATTGGTGGTGAACATTGAACATACTAAACTGAAAACTAAAATTAACTTTGAGACACAATATGTGTTCTAACAAAGGGGAAAAAAAGTACAGGGAAAGGGTCTAAACTCAATTATTAAAGTGATATTTCAGACTGAATGATGTCTTAACATAGTGTTTTGGGAAGGTAGAGGACAGTAAATGGAGCTACTACCTAATGTAACAATGTCCACGGTTGCATCCTTAAGGAATATTGAGGGAGAGAATTGATAGTCCTGGAATAAAGGGGTTGGCTACAACAGAAATATAAGTCTTTTTGAGTTCCATAAGAAAAAACAAAAACAAAAAAACAATACAGATAATAAATGAACTGGAGCCTCATATTGCTCTGGAGGTGTTAATGTGAAATGACTTAGCTTAACTGAGAGGGAGTATTACTCATACTAGTGAAAACAAGCTCATTTTATTTGTTAAAAATTTCAAGTTGGTAAGTAGGATAGATTGCAAATCTGCATCCTATGTGGCAGATGTGTACAGTGGATATGCAATGACTTAGGCTCATAACAGAAACATAGTCACAGGAAATGTGAATAAAGTGACAGGGAGAACAGGATTTGTTATTGAACAAGATGGGCTTTTGATTATAAAATATTAAACGAAAAAAGGTGATAGATGATTTGTATATGCTTGGCCTAGGTAGTGGCACTATTAGAAGGTGTGGCCCTGTTGGAGTTGATATAGCCTAGTTGGAGTAGGTGTGACACTGTGGGCATGGGCTTAAGATCCTCAATCTTGCTGCCTGGAAGTCAGTATTCTGCTATCAGCCTTCAGATGAAAATGTAGAACTCTCTTACACCATGCCTACCTGGATGCTGCCATATTCCTGCCTTGATGATAATGAACTGAACCTCTTAACCAGTAAGCCAGCTCCAATTAAGTGTTGTCCTCATAAGAGATGCCTAGGTCATGGTGTCTGTTCACAGCAGTAAAACCCCAACTAAGACAATAGGCAATAATCCACTCCAAAGATATGAAAATTTTTCTTGTACCTTGTATATTAAATCAGCTCTCAAAAAGGAGAAACTGGCTGGGCATGGTGGCACACGCCTTTAATCCCAGCCCTTGGGAGACAGAGACAGGCCGATTTCTGAGTTCGAGGCCAGCCTTGTCTACAGAGTGAGTTCCAGGACAGCCAGGGCTATACAGAGAAACTGTGTCTTGAACAACCAAACCAAAAAAAAAAAAAAAAAAAAAAAAAAAAAAAAAAAAAAAAAAAAAAAAAAAAAAAAAAAAAAAAAAAAAAAAAAACCATAAAAAAACAAAACAAAAAGGAGAAACTGAAGAATATGAAAGAATAATGAGACATTGGTAATTGGAAGCTTAAACATTCTTAGTCCAGATTTTTCAGGGTCATAAAACATGTAGAAAGGTTGACTTAATTTACATCAAACTATAAACCCTTACTTTGGGGGCTGCAATGTTATTTTAAAATACTTTTTGACATTAATGAACATTAAATGAACCATAGGTTAACAAAATTCTTGTATATTCTGAAGTGAGAATACAAATATTTCTCCACTTATCATGAACATCTAACATTAAATGACTGAGATTGTATTGTGGGAAAGAAAAAACTACGGTTTATACAATTTGCAGGATACACATATGCACTAATTAAGGATACACATATGCACTAATTAAAAAAAATAAAATAAGAGCTAGGCAAACAGCAATCCAGTCCTTCCCCTTTAAGCAGCTAAGCACTTTATTTTAAAAAAAAATCACAGAAATTTGTCTTAATGCTAAAAGAATAAAGAGACCAATAAAGTTACATTGAAGGGCATCCATAGTTTGGTAATTTATGTGGATTGAATGTTTATTAGCTTTGTAGTTGTCTGTACTTCTTTGTAAGGGTCTGCTACATACTGATATTTTTAGCAACTCATTTTCTTTCTTATATTGAATTTGGGTCTGACTTAGAATTGTGAGATGCTTGATTAGAATTGTGAGATGCTTGATCTTTTAATACAGGTCATGTAGGTTGCATTCAAGTATTTTCACATTGCAAAATGTTTGACATAGGTTTCTGTAGGCTTCAATTTTTCAAAATCTACTTTTAATATGAGTTCTTAATGCATTAACCTCATTTTTAGCCACCAGAGAGAGTGGAAAAGCAAGGTTAACAGGAAGTAGACCTGTTTAGGAATTGTTTTTTGGAGTAAATCCAATTTGCTTTGTCAGGAAATCAGCAGTTCAGTTAACATGAATCAGCAACAGCAGCTCAATCTATTAGTAAACATTTCATGGATATACCAGCAGTCCAGTTTGGTAGTGTCAGGATAGCAAACACAAATTAGCAGTGGTGGCACCACCTGCCAGAAACAGCCAGACCTCAGCTGAATTGTCATGAGTCACTGGAGTGATTAAGACAAGCAGGGAATGCTAGGAGAAGTTCTTTGTAGTAATTCTCAATGAAGTAAAGATCATCAAAGAGGAAGACAAGAGACTAGAAGCTAGACCAAGAAGCTTTGCAAATCTAGCTGTGCAACCCCCCTACCCCTGTCACTGTCCATTCAGTCCTGTTTATACTCCCTCCAAACATCACATGTCCTTTCACAGGTCTTGCCTCACATGTGAGTCTCTCTTAGCAAAACTTCATGTGAGTCTGTATAAGCTGGCATTACTACTCTGCCAGTTGGTCCAAGTCTGAGGAAGTGGTAAGAAGCCACCAGAACACCACCAGAAGTATTTTGGTGCTTTACTATGGCGTCATGACAAACAGAGCTCAGCAACTCAATGTAAGGTGAATCAATACATGTGTATTGTCAGTGAAGAATCCTTCACATGTCCTTTCACATGCTTGCTTTGTCAAAACATCCTTTCACCTGTGTCTGCTTCAGAAAATGTTCCTCACTTATGTGCTTTAGCAAAACATCCTTTCATCTGTGTCTGCTTCAGTGAAACATTCTTTGACATAATTGACTTTCCAAAGAAACCAGAAGTTTCCACTTTAGGTTTCTGTGCTTAAAAGGAAATTAAAGGAAAAATGGTTTTGGCAATTAGACTGGTGTGCCATTTACCCCTGAAAAGCATTATTGTTTCTTGATGAATTTGATTTGTTAGTGCTACCAGAGATCCTGTCACATTTGTTAAGAAATGTTATGTTACATGCTGTTTCATCATGTTCAAGATATTGTAAGATCAAACCAGAAACACCCCTACTCCAAACACGGGCTGTTCGCACACCCCAAGAATCACGAAAGACCATTTTGATGCAAACTGCAAGAGGATTTTTAATCGGAACTCTGGGACGACCCCGTATCCCACGCAGGAGACAGGGGAGTAGACCCTGACCTGAAATTTTACAAAGCTTATAAAGGCAAAAACCACAAACTCAGGGGGAGTGGAGGGGGAGGTAATTTACCTAACAGTTAAGTCATGTGCTACCTTAGGCAACCTCCTGGGGCGTTGAAACATTCCACAGAGGGCGTTGGAACATTCAGAGGGCGTTGGATTATTCTGTGATTGTTCCAGGAAAGGCTTGCCCTGTAGCTAGGGCCAACGGTTCAGTTCCTTATATTAGTTTAAAAGTTTACTTTCCCTCCTGACACAAGGGACTCCATTTTGTCTTTGGTTATGTACTACTCTTTCATTATGTCTTCTTCATTGCTTATATGCATATAGTTGAGTCTTTGCATTATTACTTGGTAACATATTACTATATATTACATATAGAACTTTTAAATTCCTATACTGTGGTGGTTTGAATAGGAATGGTCTCCAAAGACTCAGTGTGTTAATGTTTGCCCCATAGGGAGTGGCACCAGTAGGTGTGGCCTTGTTGGAGGATATGTGTCTCCGTGGAGGTGGGCTTTGAGATCTCATATGCTGAAGCTATGCCCCTTGTGACACTATCTCCTTCTACATTCAGATCAAGATCTAGAACTCTCAGCTTTTTCTTCTGCACCTTGTCTGCCTGAGTGCTACAATGCTTCCCACCATGAAGATAATGGACTAAACCTCTTAATATGTAAGCCAGCTTTAAGTAAATGTTTTCCTTTATAAGAATTGCTGTGGCCATGGTGTCTCTTCATAGCAGTAGAACTCTAAGACATACAGTCACTCTAAGATAGCCACATACTCACATACACTCAAACACATTTATATATATATATATATATATATATATATATATAAATATAAAATAATACTGGGAATTATACCCATTGTCTCATTTATACCCCACATTGAGCTGCTTCATTAGCCCTAAATATACCATATTGTCATTAGTATTGTTTGAACTTTTTTTCACAAATCATTTTTATTTTGGGATAGATATTACAGAGTAAGGTGTTACTGTCTTTATTCATTATGAAAAGATGACTGCTGTTTTTTCAGTTCTGAAATAATTGCTACTTTTTTAGTAGGTGATGTAATTCCAAGGTCCAGCCTCAGCTTTGAGAGGGGTTTTGAGTAAAGTGTATCTGGGGGCCGGCAGAGCAGATAAATGAAGTCAAATCATGGGTCCAAGATGATGGCCTATATTCTGCTCAGGGCAGTTTTCTGAGGCAGCTTTCCTGACTGTTCTATGTTCTGCTTTCTCTGGAGATCTCCAGAAAGCTGTCTGTTTGAGAAGGATTTTTGCAATCCTAAGAACTCCCTAGATAGCACATTGCTTGCAGTCCAGTCTTTTATTTACATATCAATTCAGTCATTACTTCAGGTTCCTTTTTGATTGTCTCATGACAACCCTTCATTCTTAGAAAGAGACTGAAAGTATAAGCACAGACAGTAAGATTGTTGGGTGGTACCCTGTTCTGAAATTACCATTCCTATTCTGCCTGGGCCTGGACCTAAACTCCCTTTGTCCCAGGATAACTTAGAACTCAGGAATCTGCCCCCATTGTAAGCATAAACCAAAACCTCCACTGGGTGGGGTCTTGCCCTTTGATCATCACTTTATTTATAAATCTCTTTATTTTCTTCCTTATTCTCCTGCTGACAAGCTGGCTCATAGTGCAGCTGCTTCTATTCTGTTAGATCTGTAAAGCTCATTATACAACTCGTATTTCATCCTAGTATTTTGCATAGCTGAGAAATTATATTTTTGAACTCATATTTTCAGCATTATTTCCAACAGCCTCAAGGGCTGTCCTGAAGGTTATAGCTTTTTACCATTTTGCTGAGACATTAGACACACCCTTGACTCCTGGACTCCTGCTGTCTCTGTTAATCTTGGAGTCATTAACCTTGTCTGAGAGGACCTTACTTGAATGGGGAACAAGAAAATATGTATATTATTATAAAACAAGCCTTACATTCACAGCAACCATCAACACCCATGGAGGCCCATATCCTGCTGACTCTGTCCAAGGGTCAGGAACTGAGCGGGCCACAGCGATATATTTCTAATTTGAAAGTGACCCCCACCAAATGGTTTCTCCCTGTACCATTGGCTGTCCTAGAGCTTGCTCTGTAAGAAGGCTGGCCTTGAACTCACAGAAATGGGCTTGCCTCTGCCTCCTAAATGCTGGGATTAAAGGATTGCATCCCCTTAATCTGTGAAATTGATTCTTTATTCATGTTTTTCCCCCTAGGTATAGTTTTTATCTGTAGTCTTGGCAGGGTTTGTACTTGATATCCTCCCTCAAATGCTCTGATTGAAGTTATATGTCACCATGCCTGGATTTTAGTCTCTTTTAACCATATGTGTAGTTGTGGTTTTTCTTTATGTTGGTGAAATGAATGATAGAAGTGATTCTAGAATCTATAGCTGTCTTAGTTAGGGTTCTATTGCTGTGAAAAGACACCATTATCATGTTTACTCTAATTAAAGAAAACATTTAATTGAGGCTGGCTTACAGTTTCAGAGATTTAGTCCTTTAGCATCATGGCAGGAAATATGTCCACATGTAGGTAGACATAGTACTGGAGAAGGAGCTTAAAGTTCTATCCCTTGAGCTGCAGGGAACAGAAGGAGTCTGTGTCAAACAATGCGTAGTTTGCGCATATCCCATCAAGCCCATCCCCACAGTGCACACTTTATCCAATAAGGACAGGCCTACTTTAACAAGGCCATACCTCTTAATAGTACCTATCTATAGGGAGCATCTTCCCTCAAACCACCACATTCTATTCTCTGGACCCCATAGGCTTAAAGCCACATCATAATACAAAATGTATTTAGTCCAACATTAAAAGTCCCCATAGTTTATAATAATGTTAAACTTGTTTAAAAAAAAAAGTCTAAAGATCAGTCTCTTTTGAGATTATACAGTCCCTTAACTACTTTTCTGTAAGATCAGATTCAAAAGGTAGATCACATACTTCTAACATACAATGGCACAGGATATATATACATCACCATTCCAAGTGAAAATCTGCTGAGACAAATACAGATTAGGGACAAAAGTTAAAGTCCAGGAGCTTGAAGGTAAAATATTACATTTGGAACTTCTATGTCCATAGTGCTAGTAATACTAGGATCAGAGGAGTTTCAAGACCTGGAGAGAGATCCCATCCTCAGGAACACACAGATGTGGAAACTTAGGCTGTGCTATCTAGAGTCCATTTTGACCAAGCCAGCTCAGTCAGTCAACAGGTTCTCCAGCGCAGGAGTGAGGATTGAAAAGAAAGAGACAATTAGACAATGCTGCAACGTGACCCCAGTCAATTCTGAGACTGAAGGCAAAGTTTTATTTTCCAATCCACTTTTAAACCAATTTAATTACATGCAAGTATTTTGGGCAAGCAGTACAATAAGGAACTACAAACAAGGCAACATGACAGTTGTAAAAAAGGGCTTGCCATAGAAACCTGAGCCCACTTCCTCATCCAAGCCCAAAACCTTGCCTGAAGCTTAGTTCCACCCTAAAACTAAAATTCCTGCTTTATCTTACTTCTCTATTACAACCTAATGTTAGCTTTTTGCTGAAACTTACTTCCTTATTCTGCCCTGATGTCAGATCTCTGCCTGAGCTTGCTCCCAAGGTCAGATTCCTGTCTCAAAGCCATTTCTATGTCCTTGCCAGTGTCAGACTGCTGCCAAGCGGTACCCCAAAAGGCTTCCCACACCATTTGACCTGTGAGAAATCAGGATCCATGTCTTAGGATTTCTTTGACTCCTTGAAGCTTACGTGAATTTTTAGTTTACAAAAGGAGATAACAGTTGTAGATATATTAGTTTTAATCTCTATGGAAACCACATTGTAAAATAGCTGAAATAGACTTTTGCCTTTGAGTCCTAGCAAAAACTATACCTTTAGGTTAAAAGCATGCACATCTTTTTTTCTCTGTTTAGGAAACTGGTGTCTTAAGGTTTTATTGCAGTGGAGGGATAACATGAACAAGGCAACACTTATAAAGGAAAACATTTAACTGGGAATAGCTTACTGTTTCAGAGCTTTAGTCTTTTACCATTATGGCAAGAAGCATTGGCAACATGTCCGTAGATATGGTGCCGGAGGAGCTGAGGATTCTAGATCTTGATCCAAGGGCAGCCAGAAGGAGACCTGAATTTTACACTGGGCAGAGCTTGAGCATAGGAAACCTCAAAGTCCATCTGCCCAATGACCCACTTCCTCCAACAAAAGCACATCTATTCCAATAAAGTCACATCTAATAGTGCCACTCCTAATGGCCAGGCGTAAAAATACTTTAAACTATGGGGCCTAACACATTTAAATGACCACATTCTACTCCTTGGCACCCATAAACTTGTTAGCTATAACATAATGCAAAATGTAATTATGCAACCTCAAATTTCCCCATGGCCTATCATAGTACAAATAATGTTTAAAAGTCCAAAGTTCAAAGTCTCTTCCGAGATTCATGCAATCTCTGAACTGTAACCACCTATAAAATCAAAATGTTAAAGCATGCTGATCACATACTTCCAACATCACATGACATACATTTATCATTTCAAAACGTTATAGTGAGGAATACTGGACCAAAGCCGGTTTATGTGTATAAATGCTGAACTGCACTGACATGTCTGATGTCCAACTCCCTTCAACTTTGTTGACTGCAACACAATTATTTCACTTGGGCTGCTTTGACTTCCTTTTAGCAGCTTTCCTTGGCAGATCCCTTCGGTCTGGCATCTCTAACATCTTGGGGCCTCCAAGACAACTTTAGTTTCACAGCTTCCTGTTTCAATATTTGGAATCCATACATGATCTTCTGTGTTCCTCCAAAGGGCTTGGATCACTTCTCCAGCTCTTCCCTCTGTAGCACTCTAGACTCTGGCTGACTGCACTCTACTGCTACTGCTGTTTTTTGGTAGACATCCCATAGTTCTGTCATCTCCAATATGTTGGGGTTTTCTGCTGTAAGTAAACTGCACTTTCACCAATAGCCTGTCATAGATTCTCTACAAGGTGCCAAGGCTCAAATTCTTTGCATTTCCCCTTCAGTCCTGTGTCTTCACTGCCACTGAGGCTTTACCAATGGTGTTTCCTGGATTCTCACAGTGCCAAGCCTCAGCTGCTCTTGATGCCACCTTCATGCCTTCAAAACCAGCACCACCTGGGTGATTCTTACATATTACCAGTCCAGCTTCAATGCAAGGTATAGCCTTGGCTATCTCAGGAACACAGGTTCTTTGTACTCTTAGAAAACACTTCCCAGAAGATTTCACCTCAGTGATGCTGGTCTCATCTTAATCACCACTAATTTCTTAGCTCCAGCATCAGTTGTCCCATGTGGCTCAAGCTGCTGAGTTCTGCTGCTTGCTAGGGCTGGAGCATAGCCTCCTGTTCTACTACATCTTCACCACCTTTCTGTTTTCAGTGGTTTCATTTACTGCCTAAGCTTGGCTGTCCTGGGACTTGTTCTGTAGACTGACCTTGCCTTTATCTTCTCCTGAATGCTGGGATTATAGGCATGTACTATCATGCCTGGACCTAAGCTTTTCTTTAATTCCTTTTTACAAGATCTTTATAAGTTCTGACTTGTACTTCTTTCCAGATAGTCAAGGTGACAACTGAAAATTGCTATTACAATCCATCTCTGTCAATTTGACATACAATCATATCTCCTTATGTCCACATGAAAACAAAATCCAGGTCATAATAGTACCTAACATGATTTAACTATTACTTGTACAACTGAAAACACAAAAACAATAATCTTAGCTGACTGGGATCTTGTCCCAGTGTCACCATTCCCTTAATTCTATTTAATATCCTTTAACACATGATTTAGCTCCATTCCACTTCCTGATGCTCTTTTAATCATTCAGCCATATAATTTTTATTTTTGTTTTTAATTTTGCTATGCTTGATCAAAAGACTGTTCATAAGAGCAAACCACAGTACAGAGCCTATTCTAAACTTTTTTTGAGATTTCCTTTGCCAATGAAATTAATCTAAATCTCTTCAGTTTTGCTTCAGGCAGACTCTTCAGACAAAGGTTAGAAAAAAAAAACAGTTATATTCTTCAGCAAAATATCACAACAATCTCAAGGCTACATACTAAAATTCTTCTCTGAAACTTCTTGAGCTAAGCCCCCATAGTCCAAATCACTCTCAGCACTTCAGTTTAACATGCTTCTACTAGTATGTCACATTAAGCCCCACTTTAGAATTCCACTGCTTTCCAAAGTTCTGTAATCCACATTCCTTCAAACAAAAGCATAGTTATATCACAGCAATACCCCAGGCCCTGGTGCCAAATTCTATCATGGTTTCATTGCCTTGACGAAACAGTGACCATGGGAACTCTTATCAAGGAAAACATTTAATTTGGGCTGGCTTACCATTTTAGTGGTTCAGTCCATTATTCTCATGGGAAGCATGACAATGGACAGGCAGACATGGTGCTAGAGGACCCTAAGATTTCCACATCTTGATTCCCAAACAACAAAAGGGGACTGTCTCCTGCAGGCATTCAGGAGGAAGTTCTGATTTCACACTTGGAAGAGCTTGAGTATGGGAGACTTCCAAGTCCACCTACCCAGGGATCTACGTCCTCCAATAAGGCTACCTCATTGTCTAGTAGTGCTACTTCATCCTTATGGCTAAACATTGAAACACATGAATCTATGGGGGTGAAACCTATTCAAGCCACTACAACCGAATATATGTTTTTATTCTAATGAGAAATGTCTGCAAGTCTATATTTAGAAGATAATCAAAGGAATCTTGAGCATATGACTGAATAGAGCAATAGTCATTGTTTTACCAGCTTATCAGAACTCCATTGATCAACAATAAAACTCTGAACCTTTGACATCTTAATATAACAATAACACAGAAGGGGGAGAATTCTAAAACATTTCCCATCTTTATATATCTTAAATAATTTTTGTACCATCAGAACTTACTTAATTTTTCATATCTTTAGACCTTATGTATCTTAGAACATTTTCTTTCCATCAATCGTTTATTAGAGACATGAATAGTTATTATTGAAAACAGTCATTGTAAGGTATTTCCTTTAGTGAAAGTTATAGCTGAAACCAATTTATCCTTTAATATGAAGCCTGTTAGCAAGGTAATCCTGTCTGCCTTTTCTTAACAAGAGACCTAATAACTTCAGATGGACTAACAAGGTGACTGGAGCCTTGAGCAAAGGAGCTGGTTCCCTGCTGCTGCCAAGTTGACAGAGCTGCAGTCATCCTGGATATTAACATCTTTAGAGATCTGAGATGGATAAATTATAGCAGGAAGTATAATTCAGGTGGTCTATGTATTAATTAAAACAAGAGACCAGTTCATTATCTAGATAGTCATCTCAGGTTCCTTTGGTCTCCTTGGCTTTGTTCTAGGGGCAGAGGTACCAGGGTTGCTTTCAGCTGCTAGGCCCAGCTGAGGAGAAGCTTTTCTGTGGACAATGAATAGGGGGTGATTGACTTTACTTTGTCTAGGCTTGTCAACACTTTGGTTCTGGAGGCAGGGCAGACATTGGCAAAATCTTGCCAATTGGTTAATATTACCATAATCCAGGTGGAGTTTTTGTTGTGACCCATTATCATCTTGGAGACTTTTGGAGTCATCACTGGTAGGAGCTGAGGTGTCTTTGTCATAATAGCCTTTTCCATTAAACATAACATCTTAAATGCTACATACAGCAAATCTCTGACAATTTGTAGGACCATTATCTATTAAGTATATCTTATCTAAACAAAAACTACTTTTTTGTTACTTGCTTTAGGTTATACCTTGAAAACATATACAAGATCATAAATACAGTTTTTTCTTGTAATACATTACATTAGTACTTAGCAGTTCTACAGTTATAGCTCTGAATATGTTAAACCTTAATAATCTTTAATAGTTTATCATAAAAGTAGCAATTTCTGAATTGAAGCTTTTTTTATGAATACAGTCCATAGGGAGATTGGCAACCTCATTTTCCTGGTCCTTGCATAGTGTACTATTATAGAATATAACAGTTTCTTGCAATACTTAGTTTATCAAAATAGCTACAGCTTTAAAATGTTAGCAGAAACAATGAGGATAGACATACATTCTTAAATGAGTATCTGTTAGCCTGAGTAAACCTTAGGTAAGGAGAAACCTTTTGCCAGAATAAGGTCACTATGAACATAGTAGAACACATGCCTCTGTGGCAGGGTGGGGCATCTTTTGGGTATATTCCCATGAGTGGTATTGCTGGGTCTTCAGGTAGATCTATTTCCAATTTTCCGAGGAACCTCTTGCCCAAAGTGGGATATGCTCAAGGGGAGGCCCCAAGGCCTGATACTATTACTGAGGCTATGGAGTCCTCACAAAAGTGACCTATCATGACTGTCCTCCAAGAGATCCAACAAGCAGCTGAAAGAGTCAGATGCAGATATTTGCACCCAACCAGTGGACAGAACAAGCAGGTGACTCCTGTTGTTGAATTAGGGAAAGGCTGAAAGAAGCTGAGGAGAAGGGCAACCTTGTAGGAGAACCAACAGTCTCAATTAATGTGGACCCCCGAGATCTCTAAAACATAGGACCACCAAAGAGGCAGCATGCACCAGTTGATATGAGTCCCCCAACACACATATAGCAGAGGACTTCAGGGTCTGTGTTCATGTTCATTCAGAGATGATGCACCTAACCCTCAAGAGACTGTAGGCCTCAGGAAGTTTAGAGGTCAGGTAGGGTTGGGGGTGTGGACATCCCCGTGGACATGGGGGTGGGTAGGAGATATGGGATGTGGAACAGTCTTAGGGTAGACAGAAGGGTGGGGGGGGATAAAAATCTGGAGTTTAAAAGTAAATAAATTTTAAAAGTCTTAAAATGCAAAACAAAGAGGGGCACAGGTCCCTTCCAGTCAGTGCCAGCACTGGGTCACCTTGGGTGCCGGGTAGGCAGACCCCCCCCACGGTCCCTAGAGGGCTCTCCTCGTGATCTTGGGTCCACTCGTGAGTGGAGCACAATTCTGTTCCAGTCCAGTCGAATGGGACCTGAGACAGCATTAGGGAGGCAGAGAATCAGCCAGACCAGGGGCTCAAGTCCCATCCAGTCAGCACCAGCACCAGGTCACCTTGGGCACAGAGTCGGCGAACAGCCCCACAGTCCCTATAGGACTCACCACGCATTCTTGGGACTACTGACCAGACAGCTCCACACTCCTCAAAGAAGACACCATTCCCAGGCACTGTAACACTCCCAGGATCTTAGGACAACAGTATCCAGGATAATAGGAGCTGGGTCACACCAGTATTTCAGGGTCTCACTGGAACATGACTGCCAAGAACTCAGACACACCCAGAATCTCAGGTTCACAAGAGCCCACAATCAAAGGATCACAGTGAAAGCTGGACGCTGCGGAATCCAGAATCAACTGGGTTTATAAGAAGGACAGGCTCCAATCAAATATATTGAGGACAGCAAGCAGTTGAGATAATCAGATGGCAGGAGGCAAGCATAAGAATAGAAGCAACAGAAACCAAGGTTTCTTGGCATCATCAGAACCAAACTCTCCCACCATGGCAAGTCCTGGATACACCATCACACCAGAAAAGCAAGACATGGATCTAAAGTCACTTCTTTTTTTTTTTTTTTTTTTTTTTTTTTTCTAATGATGATGATGGGGGACTTTAAGAAGGAAATACAGGAAAATACAGGTAAACAACTAGAAGCATTTAAAGAGGAAAGACAAAAATCCTTTAGAGAGATTCAGGAAAACAGTACCAAACAGGTAATGGAATTGAACAAAACCATCCGGGACCTAAAAATGGAAGTAGATACAATATAAAAAAAAAAAACAAAAACAAAACCAAAAGGAGATAACCCTGGAGATAGAAACCATAGTAAAGAAATCAGGAACCATAGATACGAGCATCAGCAACAGAATACAAGAGTTGGAAGAGAGAATCTCAGGTGCAGAAGATTCCATAGGGATCATGGACACAACAATCAAAGAATATGCAAAATGCAAAAAGATCCTAACTCAAAATATCCAGGAAATCCCTTGAGAAGATCAATGAGAATGAGAAGATCAAATCTCTATGGATAATAGGAGTAGCTGAGAATGAAGATTTTCAACTTAAAGGGCCAGCAAATATCTTCAACAAAATTATAGAAGAAAACTTCCCATACCTAAAGAAAGAGATGCCCATGAACATACAGGAAGCCTACAGAACTCCAAATAGACCAAAAAATGGACCAGAAAAGAAATTCCTTCCGACACATAATAATCAGAACAACAATTGCACTAAATAAAGACAGAATATTAAAAGCAGTAAGGGCAAAAGGTCAAGTAACATATACAGGCAGGTCTCTTAGAATTACTCCAGACTTCTCACCAGAGGGTATGAAAGCCAGAAGATCCTGGACAGATGTTATATAGAAACTAAGAGAACACAAATGCCAGCCCAGAATACAATACCCAGCAAAACTGTCAATTACCATAGATGGAGAAACCAAAGTATTCCATGACAAAATCAAATTCATACAATATTTTTCCATGAATCCAGCCCTTCAAAGGATAACAGAAAATCACCAATACAAGGACCGAAACTACGCCCTAGAAAAAGCAAGAAAGTAATCCTTCAACAAACTTAGAGAAAGCAGCCACAGGAAGAGAATTCCAACCATAACAAGAAAAATGACTGGAAGTAACAATTACTTTTCCTTAATATCTCTTAATATCAATGGACTGAATTTGCCAATAAAAAGGCATAGACTAACAGACTGGCTACACAAAGAGGACCCAACATTTTGTTGCTTTCAGGAAACCCACCTCAGGGAAAAAGACAGACACTACCTCAGGGTGAAAGGCTGGAAAACAATTTTCCAAGCAAACGGTCTGAAGAAATAAGCTGGAGTAGACATTCTAATATGGAATAAAAATGACTTTCAACCCCAAATTATCAAAAAGCGACAAGGAGGGACACATCATATTCATCAAAGGTAAAATCTTCCAAGAGGAACTCTCAATTCTGAATATCTATGCTCTGAATGCAAGGGCAGCCACATTCATTAAAGAAACTTTAGTAAAGCTCAAAACACACATTGCACCTCACACAATAATAGTGGGAGACTTCAACACCCCACTCTCACTAATGGGCAGATCCTGGAAACAGAAACTAAACAGAGACACAGTGAAACTAAGAGAAGCTATGAAACAAATGGATTTAACAGATATCTACAGAACATTTTGTCCTAAAAAGGATATACCTTCTTCTCAGCACCTCATGGTACCTCCTCCAAATTTGACAATATAATCGGTCACAAAACAGGCCTCAACAGATACAAAAATATTGAAATTATCCCACGCATCCTATCAGATCACCACAGACTAAGGGTGATCTTCAATAACAGCATTAATAATAGAAAGTCAGCATTCACGTGGAAACTGAACAACACGCTATGCAATGATACCTTGGTCAAGGAAGAAATAAAGAAATTAAAGACTTTTTAGAGTTTAATGAAAATGAAGCTACAACATACCCAAACTTATGTGATACAATGAAAGCATTCCTAAGAGGTAAACTCATAGCTCTGAGTGCCTCCAGAAAGAAAGTGGAGAGAGCATACACTAGCAGCTTGAGAGCACACCTAAAAGCTCTAGAACAAAAGGAAGCAAATTCACCCAAGAGGAGCAGACAGCAGGAAATAATCAAACTCAGGGGCGAAATTAACCAAGTGGAAACAAAAAGAACTATTCAAAGAATCAACCGAACTAGGAGCTGATTCTTTGAGAAAATCAATAAGACAAATAAACGCTTAGCCAAACTCACTAGAGGGCACAGGGACAGCATCCTATTTAACAAAATCAGAAATGAAAAGGGAGACATAACAATAGGTCCTGAGGAAATCCAAAACACTATCAGTTCCTTCTAAAAAAGGCTATATTCAACAAAACTGGAAAACCTGGATGAAACGGACAAATTTCTAGACAGATACCTAGTACCAAGTTAAATCAGGATCAGATTAATGACCTAAACTGTCCTATATCGCCTAAAGAAATAGAAGCAGTCATTACTACTCTCCTAACCAAAAAAACCCAGGATCAGATGGGTTTCCTGCAGAGTTCAATCAGACCTTCAAAGAAGACCTAACTCCAGTTCTTCTCAAACTATTCAACAAAATTAAAACTGAAGGTACTCTACCCCATTCATTCTATAATGCCACAATTAATCTGATACCTAAACCACATAAATACACAACAAAGGTAGAGAATTCCAGACCAATTTCCCTTATGAGTATTGATGGAAAAATACTCAATAAAATTCTCGCTCACCGAATCCAAGAACACATCAAGATGATCATCCATCATGACCAAGTAGGCTTCATCCCAGAAATGCAGGGATGGTTTAATATACAGAAATCCATCAATGTAATCCACTATATATATAAACCCAAAGACAAAAACCACATGATTAATTATCTTGTTAGATGCTGAGAAAGCATTTGAAAAAAATCCAACACCCATTCATGATAAAAGTCTTGGAACGATCACAAATTCAAGGCCCATACATAGACACAATAAAAGCAATCTACAGCAAACCATTAGCCAAGAACAAAGTAAATGGAGCTACACTGGAAGCAATCCCACTAAAGTCAGGGACTCCACAAGGCTGCCCAATTTCTCCCTACCTATTCAATCTAGCAGTTGAAGTCCTAGCCAGAGCAATTTGACAACAAAGGGAGGTTACGGGGATACAAATTGGAAAGGAAGAAGTCAAAATATCAGTATTTGCAGATGATATGATAGTATATGTAAGAGACCCTAAAAATTCCACCAGAGAACTCCTAATCCTGATAAACAGCTTTAGTGCAGTAGCTGGATATAGAATTAACTCAAACAAATCGATGGCCTTTCTCTACACAATGGATAAATGGGCTGAGAAAGAAATTAGGGAAAAAACATCTTTCACAATAGTCACAAATAATATAAAATATCTTGGTGTGACTCTAACTAAGGAAGTGAAAGATCTGTATGATAAGAACTTGAAGTCTCTGAAGAAAGAAATCCAAGAAGATATCAGAAGATGGAAAGATCTCCCATGCTCATGGATTGGCAGGATAATTATAGTAAAAATGGCTATCTTGCCAAAAGCAATCTACAGATTCAATGCAATCCCCATCAAAATTCCAACTCAATTCTTCAATGAATTAGAAAGGGCAATTTGCAAATTCATCTGGAATAACAAAAAACCTAGGGTAGCAAAAATTTCTCAACAATAAAAGAACTTCCGGTGGAATCACCATGCTTGACCTCAAGCTGTACTACAGAGCAATTGTAATAAAAAACTGCATGGTACTGGTACAACGACATACAGGTAGATCAATGGAATAGGATTGAAGTCCCAGAAATGAATCCACACACCTATGGTTACCTGATCTTTGACAAGGCAGCTAAAACCATCGAGTGGAAAAAAGACAGCATTTTTAACAAATGGTGCTGGCACAACTGGTGGTTATCATGCAGAAGAATGGGAATTGATCCATTCTTTATCTCCTTGTACTAAGATCAAGTCTAAGTCGAAAAAAGACCTCCACATAAAACCAGGGACACTGAAACTTATAGAGAAGAAAGTGGGGAAAAGCCTCGAAGATATGGGCACCGGGGAAAAATTCCTGAATAGAACAGCAATGTCTTGTGCTGTAAGACTGAGAATTGACAAATGGGACCTCATAAACTTGCAGTGTTCTGTAAGGCAAAATTTACTGTCAATACGACCAAAAGGCCACCAACAGATTGGGAAAGGATCTTTACCAATCCTAAATCAGATAGGGGACTAATATCCAATATGTATAAAGAACCCAAGAAGGTGGACTCCAGAAAATCAAATAACCCCAACCAAAAAAAAAATGGGGCACAGAGCTAAACAAAGAATTCTCAACTGAGGAATACTGACTGGCTGAGAAGCACCTAAAATATGTTCAACATCCTTAATCATCAGGGAAATGCAAATCAAAACAACCCTGAGATTCCACCTCACACCAGTCAGAATGGCTAAGATCAAAAATTCAGGTGACAGCAGATGCTGGCAAGGATGTGGAGAAAGAAACACTCCCCTATTGTTGGTGGGATTGCAAGCTTTTACAACCACTCTGGAAATCAGTCTGGCAGTTCCTCAGAAAACTGGACATTGTACTACTGTAAGATCCCGCAATACCTCTCCTGGGCATATATCCAAGATGCTCCACTATGTTCATAGCAGCCTTATTTATAATAGCCAGAAGCTGGAGAGAACCCAGATGTCCTTCAACAGAGGAATGGATACAGAAAATGTGGTACATTTACACAATGGAGTACTACACAGCTATTAAAAACAATGAATTTATGAAATTCCTAGACAAATGGATGGATCTGGAGGGTTTCATCCTGAGTGAGGTAACCCAATCACAAAAGAACTCACATAACATGTACTCACTGATAAGGGGATATTAGCCCAGAAACTTAGAATACCCAAGATACAATTTGCAAAACACATGAAACTCAATAAAAATGAAGACCAAAGTTTGGACACTTTGCTCCTTCTTAGAATTAGGAACAAAAAACACATGGAAGGAGTTTCAGAGATCAAGTGTGGAACTGAGAGGAAAAGATGGACCAACCAGTGACTGCTGCAGGTGGGGATCCATCCCATAACTCTCCACCAAACGCTGACACTATTGCATATGCTAGCAAGATTTTGCTGAAAGGGCCCTGATAAAGCTGTCTCTTGTTTGAGCCTATCCCAGCGCCTGGCAAACACAGAAGTGGATGCTCACCTCAGGTATTGGATGGAACACAGGCTTCCCAATGGAGGAGCTAGAGAAAGTACCCAAGGAGTGAAGGGGTCTCCAACCCTATAGGTAGAACAACAATATGAACTAACCAGTACCCCCAGATCTCGTGTCTCTAGCTGCATATGTAGCAGAAGATGGCCTAGTTGGCAGTCATTGGGAAGAGAGGCTCCTTGGTCTTGCAAACTTTATATGCCCCAGTGCAGGGGAATGCCAGGGCCAAGAAGTGGAAGTGGGTGGTTAGGGGTGCAGGGTCGGGGGAGCGTATAGGGGACTTTCGGGGTAGCATTTGAAATGTAAATGGAGAAAATATCTAATAAAAATTGGAAAAAATGCAAAACATAACAACAACAACAAAAAAAAACCCAAAAAGAATAGGAGGTACTATTAAGTTCTGAGCCATCTCTCTAACCTAATTTTTCTGTTCATTTGTTGCAAGGTTTCCTCTGCTTTTGATTCTAGAGTAAATTTATTTCAGGGAACAAATAGACAGCTTGGTTGACCTGCCTGCCTGCCAGCCCTCCCTCCCTTCTTCCTCAGTCCCTCTCTTCTCTTCTCTTCTCTTCTCTTCTCTTCTCTTCTCTTCTCTTCTCTTCTCTTCTCTTCTCTTCTCTTCTCTTCTCTTCTCTTCTCTTCTCTTCTCTTCTCTTCTTTCTCTCTCCCTCCCTCCCTCCCTCCCTCCCTCTCCCTCCCCCTCCCTCCCTCCCTCCCTCCCTCCCTCCCTTCCTTCCTTCCTTCCTTCCTTCCTTCTTTTATTGTCCATCCTGTTGTCAGTTTCTTTTGATTTGTGAATTTAGAGCATTCACAGTAATATTAAAATGAGTTTGTTTATTCCTATCCTCTTGTTGATTTTTTCTCTTTCCTCATTTCCTGATATGCTTTATCCTTTCCTGTAGTTTTATGAATGCATTTATCTTTGTCTTTGGTTTAAAGCATTCTTGCAGGAATATTTTAGGAGACCTCGCTTGGTGGTTATAAATCCTTTAAACTCTTTCTGGAGAGTTTCTTTCCTCTTCAGTAATGATACATAACTTTACTGAGGATAGTGGTTTCATTGGCAGTTATATTTTGAATTTGAAATAAATCATTCCAAGTTCTCCTGGCTTTCAAAGTTTCTGTTGAGAACTCTGTTATTCAAATAAACCTGCCTTTATGAGTGACTTAGCACTTTTCTTTTGCAGCATTTCATGTAGCTTCTTGGTTCTGTATATGCTTTTGAATATAATTATGACATGGAGACTTGGCTGATCTTCTCTGTGGCCATTCTTATTTCTGTTTTGGGAATCTTCTGTTCTAATTTTATTGAAGTATTTTCAATGTCTTCATTATGTTTCTTATCATTGATGAACAGGTTTAATTTTTCGTAGTGTCTTATTGACCTTGAATGTTACATTTGTACCTTCTTATTCTGTTATTTTCTGTTTAAAAATTTCTACCTGTTGTAAAGTCCTGACGTTCTGTGTTTCCTCTTTATTCATTGTATTATTGAAGTTTTCAGTCTTATTTTTTAAAAAGTATATTTATTTACTTATTTTGTATGTGTGAGTGTATTATGCTGGTGTTATTGTGTGGAACATAAAGGTCAGAAGATAACATTCAGGAGTTAGTTTTTTCCTTTTAAATGAAGTCAGGCCTGCCTGCTAGTACCTCTATCTATTGAGCCACTTGAGTGGCCTGACTGAATGAATTTTTCATTTCCTGTATGATTTTATTCTCCTTTTTGTTGATTCCACTTTTCAGTATTTTGTCTTGTGAGGTGTGTGTGTGTGTGTGTTTATTTGTGTACATGCACACATATAAACACTATAAGTCAACATTGGGTGTATTCCTCTGCTTATCTCTACCTGGCTTTTTTTGTGACAGTATCTACCATTGAAGTTAGAGCTTATGAATCTTTTAGTCTAGTATGCTCCTGGTATCCTAATGTCTGTCTTCTGTTGTAGCATTAAAGGCACCTGCTTCTGTGCCCATCTTTTCACGGGTATGTTGGTAATCTGATTGCAGGTCTTCATGTTGTATGTCAAATGCTTTACCTGAGTTGTCTTCCAGTGCTGAAATTCTACTTTAATATCCTTTGTGTGCGCCTATGTGTGTTCGTGCATGTGTGTGAATGTTTACCTTGTTCAGATTTTCTTTGTCTTCTTTTAGTATTGTTAAACAGATTATTTGTGTCCTCTAATTTCTTTTAACAAACTTTGTGCGAAGAGTTCCCTCCCCACTTTAGGTCTTCTCTGAAGCAGCTAAGGGGAAGAACACTGGAGCATAGAGCCTTCATAGGACAAAGGGCCTCTTCTCCCATTGATGTCCCACTAGGCCATCCTCTGCTGCATATGCAGCTGGAGCCATGAGTCTCACCAACTGTGCTCTTTGGTTGGTGGTTTAGTCCCTGGGAGCTCTGCGGTTAATGGGTAGTTCATATTGTTCCTCCTATGGGACTGCAAACCTCATCAGCTCCTTGGGTTCTTTCTCTAGCTCCTTTATTGGGGATGCAATGGATGGCTGTGAGTGTCCACCTCTGTATTTGTTAGGTACTGGAAGATCCTCTCAGGAGACTGCTATAACAGGCTTCTGTCAGCAAGCACTTGTTGGCATCCACAGCAGTGTCTGGGTTTGGTGATTGTATATGGGATGGACCCCCAGGTGAGTCAGTCTCTAGATGGTCATTTCTTACCTCTCTACTCTACACTTTGTCTAACTCCTTCCATGGGTGTTTTGTTTCCCCCTTCTAAGATGGATAGATGTATCCACACTATGCTCTTCCTTCTTGATGAGTTTCATGTGGTTTGTGAATTGTATCTTGGGTATTCTGGGCTTCTGGACTAATATCCACTTATCAGTGAGTACATATCATGTGTGTTCTTTTGTGATTGGGTTACCTCACTCAGGATGATACTCCATCCATTTGTCTAAGAATTTCATAAATTCATTGTTTTTTTATAGCCGAATAGTACTTCACTGTGTAAATATACCACATATTCTGTATCCATTCCTCTGTTGAGGGACATCTGGGTTCTTTCCAGCTTCTGGCTATTATAAATAAGGCTGCTATGAACATAGTGGAGCATGTGTCCTTATTACATGTTAAGAGCATTTTCTGGGTATATACCCAGGAGAGGTATTGATGGGTCCTCAGGCAGTACTATGTCCAATTTTTTGAGGAACCACCAAACTGATTTCCAGAGTGGTTGTACCAGTTTGTAATCCCACCAGCAATGGAGGAGTGTTCCTCTTTCTCTACATCCTCGCCAGCATCTTCTGTCACCCGAGGTTTTGATCTTAGCCATTCTGATTGGTGTGAGGTAGAATTTCAGGGTTGTTTTTGATTTGCATTTTCCTGATAAGGATGTTGAACAATTTTTTTTAGGTGCTTCTCAGCCATTCGGTATTCCTAAGTTGGGAATTCTTTGTTTATTTCTGTACCCCATTTTTTAATAGGCTAATTTGTTTTCTGGAGTCTAAGTTCTTGAGTTCTTGGTATATATTGGATATTAGCCCTCTATTGGATGTAGGATTGGTGAAGATCTTTTTCCTATCTGTTGGTCGCCTTTCTTCTTGACAGTGTCTTTTGCCTTACAGAAGCTTCGAAATTTTATGAGGTCACATTTGTTGATTCTTGTTCTTTCATCACAAGCCATTGGTGTTCTGTTCAGGAATTTTTCCCTTGTGCCCATATGTTCTAGGCTATTCACCACTTTTTCTTCTATAAGTTTCAGTGTCTCTGGTTTTATGTGGAGGTCCTTGATCCACTTAGACTTGAGCTTTGTACAAGGAGATAAGAATGGATCAATTCACTTTCTTCTGCATGATAACTGCCAATTGAGCCAGCACCATTTGTTGAAAATGCTCTTTTCTCACTTGATGGATTTAGCTCCTTTGCCAAAGATCAAGTGACCATAGATGTGTGGGTTCATTTTTGGGTCTTCTATTCGATTACATTGATCTACCTGTCTGTAGATCTGTCTTACAACTGCTGTAATCCCTGTTCCAGGATATTCAATGCATTGTTTTGGCATTTACTCACAATAGGCACATTGACGGTGCATAAACATGCAGGGAAAAGACTAATATAATAAAATTAAATCTTAAAAAAATTTACATGTTGTTTAATTCTGGTTAAGAATCTACAAGAGGGTCTTCCAGGCAGTGAAGGGTGCATTTGGATCAACATTTGGTAAAAAGTTTTTTTAAGTATTATGGTAAAGGAATGGACTTTTAAAATTTTTATAAGAACCTTAATTTCCATATTATTAGAGAATATAGTTTTCATAATTCATTCATCAGCTGCTTGGTTTTGTTGTAAGGTTTTTATTTTATTTGTTTGGCCTTTAAATGGGAATTCTCATCATCACCTCCAACCCCTCATTCTCGGGATTGAACCTAGGGACTTATAGAGGCTAGGCAAGCACTGATTCATTCAACTGCATTACTATCTAAGGAGTAACACCCTCCCTCCCTCCCTTCCTCCCTCCCTCCCTCCCTCCTTCTTTCCCTCCCTCCCTCCCTCTTTCCTTTCTTCCTTTTGTCTTTTTTTTTTTTTTTTTTTTTTTTTTTTTTTTTTTTTTTTTTTTTTTTTTTTTTTTTTTTTTTTTGGCATGGCATTTGAAATTTATGAATCAGGTAGAAATGTAGAAACTGGAGTATCTATTGGAAAGCAAAATTAACACCCTGACCTTTCAGAACTTATGGCCTTCTTATGGGAAGTCATTAATGTCTGTCTATATTAAGTATAGATTATACATAGTGTGATGAATGAATTAATGCTTCTTTTTGTAGTACTGTGTAAGTGCTGTCCTTTGAACTATGTCACCAAACATGAAATAACATGTTTTGACATAAAGAAAACCTGTTGTGTAGGCTGTCATAGGAAGATGTGAACAAATATTTGTTCAGTTTCAGGTCAGTGTGCTGACCACAAACTAAAGAAACAATTTTACTGAAGTGTTAACTCATTGAAACACTACTTTATCAAGGTTAATTACTGGAACGTGAGTGACCAGCTGCTTGCTCAAGTATGGATGATAGCTCATGTATACTGAATTCCTCTTACCTGCTGCCCAATATCTGCAGGCAGCTCCACTGAAAAGTCCTTAGTACTTTCTAAGCTCTAGAGGAATCCTGCTGATTTATAACTTTGTAAACTTCCGGACTTTTGCAAGTTTTTGAGCTTCTTTAACCTTTTGAGTTTTTTCATCAGCTTCTTGGGGCCTCTAGCTGCCCTCCTTCTGCCAAGGAGTATTTTATTTTGAGGAAAATAGTTGCAAAACATCAAATCCATTATTGAATAGAGAACAGTAATAACAGAATAAGGAACTCAGTCATACAAGAAAGGCAGTGAAAAACATGGCAGGCATATAGAAAAGTGCACAGTCGGAGGATCGATGAACTTTTTTAGAAGTGACCTATTTTGGAAATGACCCAGATATGTGTAAGGGGAACTTACTAAGCAAAGAGGAGAGAAACATGAATTTGTAAATTGGTAAGAGAATATAAATAGCACAATTAGGTATAAATTACTCTGATTTAGTAGACTGTGAGGACAAGTTTGTTTTCAGCAACAAGAACTTTGAGAAATCATTGAAGTGTTTAGGCTGGAAAAGAGACATGGTTCCTTACAATCTGAAAAATTCTTGCTGTGAGACCTAGGTCTTTTGCCTAGATGTGTGTGTGTGTGTGTGTGTGTGTGTGTGTGTGTGCACATACGCACATGCGCCTGTGTTTAAAGAAGTCTTTAGAGTTAATAGCATTCTTACTGTTTTCATTATTTGATTGTTTTCAATTATTCTTCAGTTATTTTCTTTTATGACTGTGTTTATTCAACTTTTCATCATTTTTTCTGATTGAATGACATAATTTTAGTAGTGAAAGGCTACGAATATTCTTAGTTTTTGTCTGTAAAAGTCTTATTTGCTTTTTTGTTATTTGTAAAGTGGAATAGTATTTTTACTGATGGAATAGGAGTTAGGATTTAAAAGGATGGTTATTTTGCAGCCAGTACTGTACATTATTACTTCACTATACTTGTTAGGTTGGTTATGAGAACAAATGTGTACTTATGTCTGCTGCTATGGTCACTGTTGGATCTGTGCTGTAGACAGTATTTTTATCTGTTGTTATAATCCATCTTTGTAAAGTACATAAAAGTGGTCACAATACTTTTGGTAGGCCACATGTGGTTTAACATATATTAAAGCAGTATCTGAAGTAGACATTTACTGTTCGGTAGTTGTTCCTTTATATTTTCCTCCTTCCCTAGAGTTGCTGTGGAACATTTGTTGCAGCACTTGGTATACACTTGTGGATAGCTGTTTCTATGCCACAGAAAGATTGCTAGTATATCTACTTCTAGAGAACACCAGTAGAAAGCAGGTTGGAAAAACAAGCAGATTGTTTAAACTTTATCTTTGTTATATGAGTCATAAATTTTTATTATGTTTATGCCAAAATTACAAAGGTTTTTCTTTGTACTAAATAATCATCTAAAAGTCATTTGCCATGTATGCCAATGATTAGTGACAAAGCTTGAGAGTTAAAGGACTAGTGGAGGTATTTGTATGTGTTCTGAGGTATGGTTTCTCTCGTACTTACCCTTCAATGTAGTAGGAACCATCTCTAACATCCAGTCTTTACACTCATGCCTGGATTCACAAAATAAAGACTCTGAGACTTCCTATATATGAATAAATATCTAGGCCAATAGCCTTGGCTCATTTCTGCTACCTTGTAACTCATTTATCCCATTTAAACTAGTCTAAGTTAAAGGTGGCTGGTTACCTAGCCTCAGCTTCATGTGACTTTCTTTCCCTGTGTCTGGACAAATCTCCCTTCACCTTACTCAATCTCAGAATTCCTTTCTGTCTACCAGATGTCCCATCTTCTAATCCTACCTCAACTCCTTGGCCAATCAGCTTATATTGACAAGTGAATGCTTTTACATGCACAAGAAATTGTCTCTACACTTCAAGATGCAGAGAATTTATGAGTTGAAATTCTGATTTGATGCTAGCATTGGCTCTTGAGCAGGTTCTTTCACTTATGCTAACATCATTGAGATCCACATCACCCAGACATTTTAGAATTAGAAGATGCATTCATAATACTTAATATACAGTCAGTTCAAAAAATGATAACTTTAAACTATCCTGCTTCTGTTTGCATTTTTATATCTCTCTGAAATTCATGTAGTTATATTTTCAAATTGAAGAACATCCTTAATCACAAGTTAGTAATGGCAGAGTCTTATATTTTATGTTGTCCATGCTTCTAAGATTGACTTGAATTGACTTTCAGTATTAGATATCTAAAGACTAAAAGGGTGGAAGATTATTAAGAATATCATAGAGTCCTAATTTTGTTCACTAAATTATTCTTTTACTTCCTGGTGTCCAAGGGGGGAAACTAAAAAGATAAAAAGATGGTTTGTAATATTCTGACTGCTTAATATGAGAAAAAAATCTAATTTCTGTTTGTTCTTCACATTCTCTCCAAATTCTGTAAATAATTTCCTTCTTTCTAGAGAAGTTTTTTCCATGTAGTAGATGATGAAAGGCACCCCAAATTTAAATTTTGAAGGACCTGTATTACTTTTTGGTCTTTTACCTAGAATCAAGCATAAAAATGAGAAAATATACTATTGTCTTGTACCTCATTTTTAAGTTGCTAGTATTTTTAAGGAGTTTTATATATCTTCTTATTGTATCTCAAATCATATTAAATATCACATATAAGTAGAGATACTAGAGGTTTTGTAAAAGTGTCATAGAATCAGAGAAGGGGATACTTTTAATTTTAAAAATAAATATTCAAGAAAACCTTCTTAGGAAGTGAAATTAAATTGTTCCTACAAAGATTACTTACAGTAGGAAAAAGTATATGGATTTTATGCCATATATAATGTCCACAGTCCTTTCTGTGATTTAGTTGAATTTTACTATTGAGTTTTGAGTGTACTGCACAAAGTATAGATATGGCTTCTTTGCTAAATATGTCCTTTGTAAGTGTTTTCCCTTAGTCTTTAGGTTTATTATTACATTTGTGGATCTAGATAAGGCACATAGTCATGTTCTAATAACGCTTTTGTATTCTCCTTCCCTTCTCTTCTCTGTTTGTATACTCCTTATTCATTCTTTTATTTTTGTATTCCTTTTCTCCTTGTCTTCTACCTTAAAATCCACATTCCAGAGCATAATCCTTCAGTTCCTGAAAATAACTTTATCCTACTTTTTTAGAGGAGAGAGAGAGAGAGAGAGAGAGAGAGAGAGAGAGAGAGAGAGTGAGTGTGTGTGTGTGTGTGTCTATGCATGCACATTCGATTACATGTATACTTGTGCTTGTCCTTTTAGAGGACATAAGTGTTATTGAAGAAGACTTTATTGCTCTCCACTTTATTTACTGAGGCAAGGTTTCTTGCTGAACCCAGAGCTCATTGATTCCTGCTGCTTTAGCTACACAGCTTGCCTCTGAGTCTTGTGTCTATTCTCTTAAGTTCTGTTTTGGTAGTCTCTTGCTTGCCAGGCATTTATATGGGATCTGGGGATCTGTACTATAGCTTTATCTCCTGAGCCCTCAACACAGTTCCATCTTATTCTTTTTCAGTGGCTGAATATAGTTTCATCATGTACATGTATCATGTTTTCATTCTCCTAATCCATTCTTGGTTACCTTGGCTACTGGTTCAGTAATTTTGCTATTTGGAACAGTGCTAGGATGGACATAGATGATAGCTACATGATAGGGTTATAGTAATCTGACTTTGATAATTTTGGATATTTTTTATATCCCAAAGGGTGTAATTTGACCATATAGTTGTTTTAGTTTTAATTTTTTTATAGCAACCATGTTCTTATTATATAGGTGGGTCATCTAGTTTACTTTGCCATGAACAGTGTTTAAATATTTCCTTTCCCTGGCATCCTTGCCAACACTTAAACTTGTAGTTTTATTGATGATAGACATATGTAATTTTGATTTTTATTTCTACAATATCTAAAGATCTTGACCATTATTTCTTGCAATTATTGGACATTTGTACTCCTTCACTTGAAAAAGGACTGTTCAACAAATACTATTAAAAAGAAACTTATGCACTGGTGGTAGGTATGCAAACCAGAGCAGATACTGTGGACATCTGTGGGGAAGTTCCTCAAAAAACTGAAGATTGACTATTCCTCTTCATAAACTCAAGAAATTTAAGTGAGCATACTTCAGAGGTACTTGCATTTATGTTTTTAGTGCTATACTATTCACAATAATCAAAATTTGGAGCCATCTTTGATGCCCTAAAGGAATGAAGTAAAATAAAAAAAAAAGACTAGACTCACAATCATTTCGGTGGAATAAGCTAGACCTAGAGAGACAAACAACATTTTATTTTGTGTACACAATCTTTATATAAAAATGTATATATTGGTAAGGTAGTTCAGTAGGCTTGCCATCAAGTCTGATGATCTAAGTTTGAGCCACAGAATCTGCATGTTGGAAAGAGGGAGCTGGCTTCTGCACATATTCTCCTGACTTCTGCCTGTGTGTACAAAGAGTTCTTGAGATGCCATTGCATGAAGGCAAAGCTTAAGTTGCAATTGAGAAACCCTAAATATTAGAGATATGGGATTATTGGATGATTCCCAATGAAGGCAGCAGGCGTGAAAAAGGCTGTGTGTATGCTGCAGGTAAAGGAGATGGACAAGGTAGCAGTGAGGTGACAAGAGCCTTTTGGAACGCATATAATTACAGTATGAGCGCCAGATGATGGACATGCATCTGCAGGATTTCATGTTTGTCCTGCTGTATTTTTGGTCTTGTTTTCTTGTTCTGCTCTGATTCTTCCATTTTGCAATGAGAATGTTTGTTTCGTGCCATTGTGTGGTGGAAGTCTGTAACTTATTTTTGATATTCTAGTAGCAGTCTAGAGACTGTCTTGTGTCTCAGATGTGCTGTGGAGTTTGAAGTTTTAAACTCTTAGAAATGTTAGAATGTGAAGATTTTTGAAGTAGGGTTGTGATTTTCATTATGAGATGAACATGACATGTTGGGAACAGGAGAGAAAAGTTTATGATTTAAAGTGATGTGATGTGTGTCAAGTTGACAAGAGATAAATGTCTCAGCACATGCCTGGGGAGACGACCTTGAGTGTTTCAGTATAGGTGAACAGATACACCATAAGTGACTGAGATTGTAGGCTGTATACAAAGGAGAGTGGTTTGAACTGAAACATTAATGCTCACTACTTCTTGACTATGGATGCAATGTGAACAGCTAGTCGAAGTTCCTGTTATTTGCCTTTCTTGCTATTATGGACTCTGCCTTGTAAACCAAAATAAACCCTTTCTCCTGTAAGTTGCTTTTGTCACGGTAGCTTATCTTAGCTATCTTGGAAAAAGAAACTAACATAATACGCTTAGGCTCTAAAAACTATAAATTACATTTATCACAATAAAATCCTAGTACCATTGTTTCTAAATCTTAGCTGGGGACACAAATATAGTATGCGTATAGTGTCTTCTGCAGGCTAACCGTGGGACTTCAGTCAAGTCATTTTGTTATGGAGTTGGCTTTCCCCTTATGGTAGGGAGGATCATAAATCCAAGTGAAGGCAACTCACTAGGAAGATTTACATAGAATGAAACAAATAAAGAAAAGGGTAAGAAAGAGACAAAATAAAAGCTGGAGGAAATATTAATCATTAATCGACCAAATGTATAAAGTACCAAAACAAAACTATAAAAAGTGAGTGAGGAAGCCACTTTGACACAACCTGCTGAAAGCTAAAACAAAGTGCAAATCTTTTATGTTATCTAATAGACGTCAAGCAATAAATAGAAGACAGAAGAATGCCACTACTCATCATGAAGGAATTAAAAAAAAAGCTATAAAGATGTATATACTGGGATTGAGATACCCAAATCCCCAAAACACCAAAAAGGCAAAAAATGTCATGTGTTTTTTCATAAATATCAGGGGTCAAATGTCCTGATTCTCAGTTTTATGTATGTCTTCCACATTAATCATGAAGACAATCATATCAATGATAGGTGTAGAATCCTTTGAGGAGTATAGCTGGGTTCTATAGTAAGTTAGTAGTTTTGTTTTCAGTGAAGTTTAGAGGCCATACGATTTTCTTTTTTTTTTCTCTTTATTAGATATTTTCTTCATTTACATTTCTCATAATATCCAGAAATTTTCCCTTACCCTCCCGCGTCCCCGCCCTGCTCCCCTACCCACCCCTTCCCACGTAATGGCCCTGGCATTCCCCTGTACTGGGGGATATAGAGTCTGTATGACCAAGGGGCCTCTCCTCCCAATGATGGCCAACTAGGCCATCTTCTTCCATATATGTAGCTAGAGACATGAGCGCCAGGGGAACTAGTTAGTTCATGTTATTCTTCCACCTAGAGGGTTGAAGACCCCTTCCGCTCCTTGGGTACTTTCTCTAGCTCCTACCTTGGGAGTCCTGTGTTCCAACTAACAGCTGACTGTGATCATCCACTTCTGTGTTTACCAGGCACTGGTATAGCCTCCCACAAGACAGCTATATCAGTTCCCTTTCAGCATTATCTTTCTGGCATATGCTATAGTGTTTATTTTGGTGGCTGATTATGGGAGGGATCCCTGGCAGCCGCCGTCACTGGTTGGTCCATCCTTTTGATTCAGCTTCACACATGATCTCTGTAACTCCTTCAGTGTGTGCTTTGTTCTTAATTCTAGGAAGGGGCAAAGAGACCACATTTTTAACTTCATTCTTCTTGAGATTCATGTGTTTAGTAAGTTGTATCTTGGGTAGTCTAGGCTTCTGGGCTAGTATCCACATACCAGTGAGTACATGTTATGTGAGTTCTTTTGTGATTGGGTTACCTCACTCAGGATGATACCCTCCAGATCCATCCATTTGCCTAGGAATTTCATATATTCATTGTTTCTAATAGCTGAGTAGTACTCCATTGT